>PVJN01055930.1:0-12930 GCA_004026805.1 Lasiurus borealis | reverse complement strand
CAGGGCTGACAGCCGCCAGGACAGCGGTCTCAGAAACTAGGAGAGGCACCTGGCCTGTTCTTAGTCTTTTTCTTTTTAAAATAATTCTTTATTGTTGAAAGTATTACACACGTCCCTTTTTCCTTCCATTGCCCCCCTCTAGACCACTCCTGCCCCATGCCCTCACTGCCCCATTGTCTGTCCATAGGCCATGCATATATGCAGTCAAGGTCTTTGGTTGATTACCTCCCACCTCACCACTCTCCCCTGCCTTCCCTCTGAGATTCCATACTCCATTCCATGCTTCCCTGACTCTGGATCCACTCCGTTCATCAGTTTTTGTTACTTAGACTCCATATATGAGTGTAATCATGTGATCCTTGTCTTTCTCCGACTGACTTATTTCACTTAGCATGATACTCTTCAGGTCCTTCCATGCTGTCTCAAAGGGTAAGATATTCTCTTTTTTACTGCTGCATAGTATTCCATGATATAAATATACCACAGCTTTTTTATCCACTCCTCTACTGATGGGCACTTGAGCTGTTTCCAGATCTTAGCTATTGTAAATTGTGCAGTTATGAATGTAGGGGTGCACACATTCTTTCTGATTGGTGCTTTGGGTTTCTTAGGATAGATTCCTGGAAGTGGGATCACTGGGTCAGACGGTAGTGCCATATTTAATGTTTTCAGGAAACTCCATACTGTTCTCCATAGTGGCTGTACCAGTCTGCATCCCCACCAGCAGTGCACGAGGGTTCCCTTTTCTCCACATCCTTGCCAGCACTTGTCATTTGTGGATTTGTTGATGTTAGCCATTCTGACAGGTGTGAGATGGTACTTCATTGTTGTTTTGATGTCCATCTTTCAGGTGATTAGTGATATAGCATTTTTTCATGTCTCTTGGCCATCTGTATGGAGAAGTGTCTATTTAGGTCCTTTGCCCATTTCTGTATTAGATTGTTTGTCTTCCTTTTGTTAAGTTGTTTGAGTTCTTTATATATTTTGGATATTTACCCTTTATTAGATGTATCCTTGCCAAATATGTTCTCCCATACAGTGGGCTCTCTTTTCATTCTGTTGATGGTTTCTTTTGCTGTGCAGAAACTCTTTATTTTGATGTAGTCCCATTTGTTTATTTTCTCGTTAGTTTCCTTTGCCACAGTGGTGGGCAAATTCATTAGTCAACTGAGCCAAATATCAACAGTACAACAATTGAATTTTTTTTGAGAGCCAAATTTTTTCAACTTAAACTTCTTCTAATGCCACTTCTTCAAAATAGACTCACCCAGGCCATGGTATTTTGTGGAAGAGCCACAATCAAGGAGCCAAAGAGCCACATGTGGCTTGCGAGCTGCAATTTGCCGACCACGGCCCTAGGAGCTATACCCATTAACATGTTGCTATGAGATTTTGATGTCTGAGATTTTGATGCTTATGGTTTCTTCTACGATTTTTATGACTTCACGACTTACATTTAAGTCTTTTATCCATTTTGAGTTTATTCTTGTGTGTAGTGTAAGTCAGTGGTCTAATTTCATTTTTTTTGCATGTATCTAATCCACACATCATTTATTGAAGAGACTCTCTTGACTCCATTGTGTGCTTTTAGCTCCTTTGTCGTATTAATTGAGCATAATGGCTTAGGTTGATTTCTGGGTTCTCTGTTCTGTTCCATTGATCTATATGCCTGTTCTTGTGCCAGTACCAGACTGTTTTGATTATGGTGGCTTTGTAGTATAACTTGAAATCTGGTATTATGATTTCTCCAACTGATTCTTTCTCAAAATTGCTGTAATTATTCGGGGTCTTTTTTGATTCCATATAAATTTTTGGAGTATTTGTTCTAGCTCTGTGAAATATGCCATTGGAATTTTCTCTTTTTTTTAGAAAGGTCAGAAAGTTCTTTTTTTTTTTTTAATGTATTACATGTATACATATCTTCCCATTGCCCACCTCCCCTCCCAGGAATACCCTAATCCCCCAGTGTCTTGTGTTTATTGGTTATGCTTATATGCATGTATACATGTCCTTCATTTGATCTTTATCTACACCCACCTCTCCCTAACCTTCCCTCTGTAATTTGACAGTCTGTTTGATGCTTTACTCTCTCTGTATCTATCTTTTTGTTCATCAGTTTATAATGTTCTTTATTATCCACAAATGAGTGAGATCATGTGGTGTTTCTCCTTCATTGACTGGCTTATTTCACTTAGCATAATGCTCTCCAGTCCCATCCAGATTGCTGCAAATGGTAAGAATTCCTTCTTTTTTACTGCAGCATAGAATTCCATTGTGTAGATGTACCATAGTTTTCTGATCCAGTCATCTGCTGACGGGCACCTAGGCTGTTTCTAAATTGTAGCTATTGTAAATTGTGCTGCTATGAACATAGGGGTGCATAAATCCTTTCTGATTGGTGTTTCTAGTTTCTTAGGATATATTCCTAAGAGTGGGATTGCTGGGTCAAATGGGAATTCCATTTTTAGTTTTTTGAGGAAACTCCATACTGTTCTCTACAGTGGCTGCACCAGTCTACATTCCCACTAGCAGTGCACGAGGGTTCCTTTTTCTCTGCATCCTCGTCAACACTTGTCATTTGTTGATTTGTTTATGATTGCCATTCTGACAGGTATGAGATGGTATCGCATTGTCGTTTTGATTTGCATCTCTCAGATAATTAGCGACTTTGAGCATGTTTTCATATATCTCTTGGCCTTCCTTCTGTGGTCTTTCGAAAAGGTTCTATTTAAGTCTGTTGCCCATTTTTTTATTGGATCATTTTCTTTCTTGTATTAAGTTGTATAAGTTGCCTGTAGATATTGGAGATTAAACCTTTATCAGTGATAACATTTGCAAATATGTTCTCCCATACAGTGGGCTTTCTTGTTGTTTTGTTGATGTTTTCTTTTGCTGTGCAAAAGCTTTTTATTTTGATGTAGTTCATTTGTTTATTTTCTCCTTAGCTTCCATTGCCCTTGAGCAGTATCAGTGAAGAAGTTCTTCCAGCATATGTCTGAGATTGTGCTGCCTGTGGATTCCTCTAGTATTTTTATGGTTTCCCTTCTAATGTTTAAGTCCTGTATTCATTTGGAGTTTATTTTAGTGAATGGTGTAAGATGGTGGTATAGTTTCATTTTTTTGCATGTACCTATCCAATTTTCCCACACCATTTATTGAAGAGGCTGTCTTGACTCCACTGTATGTTCATGCCTCCTTTGTCAAATATTGAGCATAGTGGTTTGGGTGGATATTCTCTATTCTATTCCATTGGTCTATGTGTCTGTTGTTGTGTCAGTACCAGGCTGTTTTGAGAACAATTGCTTTGTAATATAGCGTGAAATCTGGTATTGAGATTCCACCTACTTTCTCAGGATTGCTGTAGCTATTCGGGGTCTTTTTTTGTTCCAGATGAATCTTTGGAGAGTTTTTTCTAGGTCTGTGAAATATGTTTTTGGTATTTTAATGGGTAGTTCATTGAATCTATAGATTGCTTTGGGTAGTATGGACATTTTAATGATGTTGATTCTCCCAATCCATGAGCATGGTATGCTCTTCCATCTATTTATGTCTTCCTCTATCTCTTTTTTCAGTGTCCTGTAGTTTTCTGCGTATAGGTCTTTTACCTCCTTAGTTAGGTTTATTCCTAGGTATCTAATTTTTTTGGTGCGATGGTAGATGGGATTGCTTTTTTAGTCTCTCTTTCTGTAATTTCACTATTAGTGTATAGAAATGCATAGATTTCTTGGCATTAATTTTGTATCCTGCTACATTGCTGAATTCATTTGTTAAGTCTATTAATTTTTGGATGGAGTCCTTTGGGTTTTTTATGTACAGTATCATGTCATCTGCAAATAAGGACAGCTTTACTTCTTCTTTTCCAATTTGGATGCCTTTTATTTCTTCTTCTTGTCTAATTGCAATGGCTAATACTTCCAGTACTATGTCAAACAGGAGTGGTGAGAATGGGCATCCCTGTCTTGTTCCTGTTCCTAGGGGAAATGGTTTTATTTTTTGCCCATTGAGTATGATGTTAGCTGGGGGTTTATCATATATGGCTTTTATGATGTTGAGATATAATCCTTCTATTCCCATCTTGCTGAGAGTTTTTATCAAGAAAGGGTGTTGGATTTTGTTAAATGCTTTTTCTATATCAATTGATATGACCATGTGATTTTTATCTCTCAATTTATGTGATGTATCACATTTATTGATTTGTGTATATTGTACCATCCTTACATTCCTGGGATAAATCCTACTTAGTCATGGTGTATGGTCTTTCTAATGTACTGTTGGATCCGACTTGCTAGAATTTTGTTGAGGATTTTGGCATCTATGTTCATGAGAGATATTGGCCTGTAATTCTCTTTCATTGTGTTGTCTTTATCTGGTTTTGGTATTAGGGTGATGCTGGCTTCATAGAAGGTGTTTGGAAATGTTCCTTCTTCTTGAAAGTTTTTGAATAGTCTGAGGGGGATAGGTTTTAATTCATCCTTGAATGTTTGGTAAAACTCTTTTGTGTAGCCACCTGGCCCTGGGCTTTTGTTTGATGGAAGCTTTTTGATGACTGCTTCAATTTCTTCCATAGTTATTGGCCTATTTAAATGTTTAGATTATTCCTGATTGAGTTTTGGAAGGTTATATTTTTCTAGGAATATGTCCATTTCCTACAGGTTGTCCATTTTGTTGGAATAAAGTTGTTCATAGTATTTTTTAACAATCCTTTGTATTTTGGAGGGGTCTGTTGTTATTTCTCCTCTTTTGTTTCTGATTTTGTTTATTTGGGTCTTCTCTCTTTGCTTCTTGGTGAACCTGGCTAGAGGTCCATCAATCTTGTTTATCCTTTCAAAGAACCAGCTCTTGGTTTTGTTGATCTTTTGAATTGTTTCTTTGGTCTCTATGTTGTTTATCTCCGCTCTGATCTTTACTATTTCCTTCCTTCTGCTTACACGGGGCTTTTCTTGTTGCTCTCTTTCTAGCTCTTTGAGTTGTAGGGTTAGATAATTTATTACTATTGTTTCTTGTTTTTTGCAGTCGGCTTGTAGAGCTGTGCATTTCCCTCTCAAGACTGCTTTCACTGTGTCCCATAAATTTTGTATTGTTGTGTTATCATTGTCATTTGTTGCCATGATGTTTTTTATTTCTTCCTTGATCTCTCTGGTTACCCAGTCATTGTTTAATAGCATGCTGTTTAGTCTTGATTTCTTTGTATTGTTTTTATTGTAGTTGATTTCCAGTTTTATGGCATTGTGATCTGAGAAAATGCTTGATATGATTTCTATCTTCTTGAATTTGAAGAGACTTTGCCTATGAGCCATCATATGGTCTATCTTTGAAAATTACCCATGTGCACTTGAGAAGAATGTGGCTTTGGGATGAAATGTTCTGAAGATGTCAATTAATTCCATCTGTTCTAGTGAGTCCTTTAGGATTGATGTTTCTTTGCTGATTTTTTGTTTAGAGGATTTGTCCAGTGGTGACAGTGGGGTATTAAAGTCTCCTACTATGATTGTATTTCTGTCAATCTCTCCCTTGATATCCTCCAGGAGTTTTTTTTTATGTATTTAGGTGATCCTGTATTGGGTGCGTATATGATTACCAGAGTTATTTCTTGTTGGATTGCTCCCTTTAGCGGCCTTCCTTATCTCTTGTTATGTCCTTCACTTTGAGATCTAATTTGTCAGATATAAGTATTGCAACCCCAGCTTTTTTTTTCATTTCCATTTGCCTGAAAAACTGTCTTCCATCCCTTCACCCTCAGTCTGTGTGCATCTCTTTTTGTGAGGTGAGTTTCTTGTAGACAGCAGATATATGGGTCATGTTTTCTTATCCAATCTGTTACCCTATGTCTTTTGATTGAGCATTTAATCCATTTACATTTAAAGTTATTATTGTGGGTACTTATCTGTCGCCATTTTTATTCTTTACCCCTGTGTTCCCTCTTCGCTTCCTATTTCTTTTTTAACAGCATACCCTTTAACATTTCTTGCATTGCTGGTTTGGTGGTAATATATTCCCTTAGTCCTTTTTTGTCTGTGAAGCTCCTGATTTCACCTTCAATTTTGATTGAAAGCCTTGCTGGGTACAGTATTCTTGGATTCAGATCCTTCCTTTGCATGGCTTTGTATATTTCATTTCCTTTCCTTCTGGCCTGATGAGTTTCTGTTGAGAAATCAGTTGCTAGTCTGATGGGGGTTCCTTTGTAGGTAACTATATGTCTTTCTCTGGCTGCTTTTAAGATTCTTACTTTGTCATTGGTGTTTGCCAATTTAATTATAATGTGCCTTCGTGTCAGTTTTTTGAGGTTCATTTTGCTTGGGACTCTGTGAGCTTCTTGGATTTGTGTGTTTTTTTTCCTTCCTATATCAGGGAAGTTTTCTGTCATTATTTCTTCAAACAGGTTTTCTATTCCTTGCTCAGTTTCCACTCTTTCTGAAACTCTAATTATGCAGAGGTTGTTTTGTTTTGTGTTATCCCATAGTTCCCTTAGGCTCTCCTCTTGCTTTTTAATTTTTTTTTCTAGAAGCTGCTGTACTTGGGTATTTTTTCCTACCTTGCCTTCTAGCTCACTGATGAGGTCCTCTGCTTCTTCTAGTCTACTTTTGATGCTTTCTATTGAGTTCTTTACAGCAGCAATGTCATTTTTCATTTATTCCTGATTCTTTATAATTTCCTCTTGGTTCTTACTCATATTATCGAATTTGTCTTCCATTCTTTTCAGCCACCTTATGACCATTTCTCTGAACTCTTTCTCTGTCAGGTTGTTTGCTTCTATTTCATTTACTTCCTTTTCTGGTGATGCCTGCTTTTCTTTCATATGTGGCTGTTTCTTCGTCTTCCCATGGTCTTTCTTCTCTGAGTGTCTAATTATATAGTTCTCTCTCCTGTGTTGATTTAAAGGCACAAAATACAACATGACCAGGTACAACACACAAGGCACTGAACAAAAATGTATTCATGATGTTAATAACCACAAATAAGGTAACCACCAGTGAAAGACAAATTAGGAGTAAGTACAGAAAGAATAAGAGAGAAAGGAGAGCCAAAACTGGTTTGGCTCAGTGGACAGAGCGTCAGTCTGTGGACTGAGGGGTCTCAGGTTCGGTTCTGGTTAGGGGCAGGTGGTGGGGGCTGTGCGAGAGTGTCTCTCTCCCATCAATGTTTCTAGCTCTCTGTTCCTCTCCCTTCCTCTCTGTAAAAAATCAATAAAATATATTTAAAAAAGAGAGAGAGAGAAAGAGAGAGAGAGAGAGAGAGAGAGAGAGAGAGAGAGAGAGAGAGAGGAGAAAAAAAGAAAAGAAAGAGGAGGGGGGAGGCAAGGGAAAAGGTAGGGGGAGAGGGAGGGGTAAGAGGAAGGCAGAAAGAAAAAAAGTCAGAGAGAAAAGGAAGAGAATAAGAAAGAAAATGGGAACAAATTATATATATGAGGAGAAAACTCCAATAGAACAGCCACTAATCTCAACAAATGCCAGCAACAAGTACCTGGAGATTAATACAAATTACAAATAACAACTAATATCAAGGGAGGTGAGGGAAAACAGAGGTAAAAAACAAACAAAAATAAAGCAAACAAAATAAAACAAGTAGAATAAGCAAAGACAACCTCACAAAAAAGTATGAAAAATTGACATAATCAACATTCAAGCAAACAACAAAAGGACATAGAGAAAAACAATTTTTTGGATAGTGAAGACAGAGAAGAGAGAGGTGTGTATGGACTTGGAGTAGGGGATTAGAAATTAGATATATAAGTGGGGTGAAGTTTTAACCAGGTAAAAAGAAAGAACAGAGAAAATCTAAAGTTGGAAAAGGATAAGAGAAACAAGACAACAAAATGGGAAAAGTTAGGAAGAGAGTGTTGGCATAAAGGTAGAGTTGAGATAGAGTAAAATGATGCTAAAGGAGAGCTGAAAATAGAATGTAGAACTCTAATCCCAAAGTAAAATAAGTATAAAATGATACTTCTTTTTTTTTCCAAAAAGGTAAAATAGTAGTAGTAAAAAATACTGGTTGAAAATAAAAATGCAATAATTAAAAAGGTAAAATCAATTGAGGGAAAAAGGAAAAAATTTAGTGTTTTAATTAAGAGCTGAAAAAAAATTTTTTAATTAAAAATAAAAGAATAGAATGGGCAGTAGTGAAGGTCATTCACTTCCTCTATTCTGTTTGGCACACCTGTTTCCCAGTCAGGATGATAGTGCAGTTCCCTTCGTTCCACTTCTGCTCCTGTCATTGGTATTTTAATAGGGATTCTATTTTTAGTCTTACAGCAAAGGGAGCTCAGTTTCCACCATCACATGTAACATCAAATATGCAATTTTTATGACACACCCACTTTAAGTTAATGACATGCCTTTTCCAATTCTCTGAGCATTTTTATCATAAACTAGAAATGTATGCACTTGGAGGTGGTCCCTCAGCCCAGCCTGTACCCTCTTGTAGTCTGGGAACCTTCAGGAGATGTCCAACTGATGGTTTAGACCTGCTCCGTGAACCCAGCTTCTGGCTGAGCAGTGCTCCCCCTGTGGGAGCACCCTGACCACCAGGAGGCAGCTCCTGTGTTGAGCATCTGTGACCTGGTGGTCAGTGCACGTCATAGCAACCAGTTGTTCCACACTTCAGTTCATTTGCATATTAATATTTTATTATATAGGATTGGTGTTTATAGTTACTTTATCTTTCATTGCCTGGCTCATTTCACTTAGCATAATCCTCTCCAATTCCATCCATGCTGTTGCAAATGGTAAGAATTCCTTCATTTTTACAGCAGTGTAGTATTCCATTGTGTAGATGTACCACAGTTTTCAAATCCACTTATCTGCTAATGGGCACTTAGACTGTTTCCAAATCTTAGCTATTGTAAATTGTGCTGCTATGAATATAGGGGTGCATATATTCTTTCTGGTTGGTGTTCTGGTTTCTTGGGATATAGTCCTAGAAGTGGGATTACTGGGTCAAATGAGAGTTCCACTTTTACTTTTTTGAGGAAATCCATATTGTTTTCCACAATGGGTATTAAATCATTTTAAAAATTTTTCAATTACAGTTGACATACAGTTATTAGTTTTAGTGTACAACCCAGTAATTAGACATTAGGTAACTTACTAAGTGATCACCCCAACAAAATTCTAACCCACCTCACACCATACATAGTTATTAGAATATTATTGATTAGCCCTGGCCAAGTGGCTCATTTGGTTAGACATCATCCCATATACCAAACATTGAGGGTTAATTCTCAGTAAGGGCACATATCCAGGTTGTGGGTTTGATCCCTGGTCAGAGTGCATAAGAGAATCAACTGATTGATGTTTTTATCTCACATTGATTTTCTCTCTGTCTTTCTCTTGCCATAGCTGGTGCTACTCAATGGTTAGAGTGTTAGCCCCCACACCAAAGGGTTGTGAGTTCGATTCCAGGTCAAAGGCATGTACCTGGAGGAGAATCCAAGATGGCGGCATAGGTAAACACCTACACTGCTGCCTCCACAACAATTTCAAAACTACAACTAAAAGACAGAACAGACATCATCCAGAACCACAGGAAAGCTGGCTGAGTGGAAATTCTACAACTAGAAGGAAAGAGAGGGGCTCATGGAGATCCAGAGGAGCTGCAAAAAGTTGAGGTATGGAGAAGCGCACCTTGAGAGAGTGGGTGCTGGAGAACCTGGCTGGCTTTCTCTGGCGGGAGGGAGACAAAGACTCCCAACAGCATTGAACCCCTTATCCTATGGCACTAAACCCCAGGTCCAGCCGAAACTCATACAGGGGAGTTTGGACTGTGAAGAGGGAAAAGTGCACGGAAATTTAGGGGAGTCGTGAAAGGGCAGAAGTCTGGTGGTGGGCACAGTACTGCACGCAGAAGACCGACTGCTGATTGTGCCGCTGGCTTTCACGAGTGGGCAGGAGACAGAGCCTCCCAACTATGCCACTTCTAACTCCACCAAACCCTAGTTTCAGGCAAAACCCTGGGTATCCAGACTCATATGGTCCCGGAGCGCAGGGGAGCTGGAAAGGCAGTAGTCTAGAGGCACTGCATGCATGCACAGGGACTGCTCCAGAGTCACATGAGACCCACGGGTCATGGAGGGCAGGGACATCTGGAAGGCAAGACGGTCTATTAAGCCCTGAGACTCCACCCATTCCAAGTTCAAAAGAGAGGCTTTGCAGTTTTGCAAGTCTTGTATCATAAGGCTGAATCCATCACAGAAGTTCTCCCAGCATAGTGAAAATGCCGAGATAAGGGAAGGGATCACAAACAAAAGAAATGGAGGAAAACAAATGACTGGATATAGAGTTCAAAAACATGCTTATAAGGTTTTTCAAGAATTTCTTAGAAAAGATGGATAAATTTAGCGAAACCCAAGAGGAGATGAAAAAGGACCAACTAGAGATGAAAAAGGACCAACTAGAAATTGAATATACACTGACTGAAATAAAAAATTATTATACAGAGACCTAACAGCAGACTAGAGGAAGGAAAGAATCAAGTAAAAAATTTGAAATATAAAGAATCAGAAAACACTCAACTGGAAAAGCAAGAAGAGAAAAGAATCCAAAAATGTGAAGATAATGTAAGGAGCCTCTGGGACAGCTTCAAGCATACCAACATCAGAATTGTGGGGGTGCCAGAAGAAGAGAGGGAGCAAGATACTGAAAACGTATTTGAAGAAATAATGACTGAAAACTTCCCACATCTGGTAAAAGAAATAGACTTACAAGTCCAGGAAGCACACAGAACCCCATATAAAAGGAATCCAAAGAGGACTACACCAAGACACATCATAATTAAAATGCCAAGAGCAAAAGACAAAGAAAGAATATTAAAAGCAGCAAGAGAAAAACAGTTCATTACCTACAAGGGAGCAACCATAGGACTGTCAGCTGATTTCTCAACAGAAACTATGCAGGCCAGATGGGAGTGGCAAGAAATATTCAACATGATGAATAGAACCTACAACCAAGATTACTCTACTCAGCAAAGCTATCATTCAGAATTGAAGGGCAGATAAAGAGCTTCACAGAGAAGAAAAAGCTAAAGGAGTTCATCAACTCCAAATAAGTATTATATGAAATGATGAAAGATACTCTTTTAGAAGAGGAAGAAGAAAAAGGTAAAAGAAAAAAATTATGAATAACAAATATGTATCTATCAACAAGTGAATTTAAAAATTAAGTGAGTTAAAAATTTGATCAACAGAATAAACTGGTGAATATAATAGAATCAGGAGCACAGAAAGGGAGTAGACTGATAATTCTCAGGGGGGAATAGGTGAGGGGGATGCAGGGAGAGACTGGACAAAAATCATACACCTATGGATGAGGTCAACAGGAGGGAGGATAGGGCAGAGGGAGGGGTGGGAGCCAGGTGGAGGAGGGGTATCGAAGGAAAAAAAGAGAAACAAATGTAACAATCTGAATAATAAAGATTTAATTTTTTTTAAAAAAGGCATGTACCTGGGTTGCAGGTTCAATCCTTGGCCCTGATCAGGGCATGTGTGCAAGGCAACCAAACAACGTGTCTCTGTCACATCAATGTGTTTCTCTCCCCCATCTCTCCATACCTTCTACTCTCTCTAAAAATCATTGGACAAAATATCCTTGGGGAGGATTAACAACAAAAAAAGAATATTATTGACCTATTAACTATATTCCTTATGCTATATTTTACATCCCCAGGACTATTCTGTAACAACCAATTTGTACATTTTAAAAAATGTTTTTATTGATTTTTAGAGAGAGAGGGAGATGAATAGAGAGATAAAAACATCAATGAGAAAGGAACATCATTGATTGGCTGCCTCCTATAGGGGATCAAGCTTGAACCCAGGCATGTGACCTGACCAGGGATCAAACCAGTGACCTCTTGGTTCCTGGGTCAATGCTCAACCACTACCCACATTGGTTGGCCAAGCTAATTTGTACTTCTTCATCCCTTCACCTTTTTCACCCAACCCCCCTAACCACTTCCCATCTAGCAACCATCAAAATGTTCTCTGTATCTATGAATCTGTTTCCTTTCTGCTTGTTTATTGTTTTTTAGATTCAATTATTGATAATATGTATTTTATTGCCATTTTATTGATCCTGTTTCTCCTCCTCCTCCTAATCCTCCTCCTTTTTCTCCTACTCCTCCTTCTTCTCACCTGTCAGAATGGCTAACATCAACAAATCCACAAATGACAAGTGCTGGCAAGGATGTGGAGAAAAGGGAACCCTCGTGCACTGCTGGTGGGGATGCAGACTGGTACAGCCACTATGGAGAACAGTATGGAGTTTCCTGAAAACATTAAATATGGCACTACCGTCTGACCCAGTGATCCCACTTCCAGGAATCTATCCTAAGAAACCCAAAGCACCAATCAGAAAGAATGTGTGCACCCCTACATTCATAACTGCACAATTTACAATAGCTAAGATCTGGAAACAGCTCAAGTGCCCATCAGTAGAGGAGTGGATAAAAAAGCTGTGGTATATTTATATCATGGAATACTATGCAGCAGTAAAAAAGAGAATATCTTACCCTTTGAGACAGCATGGAAGGACCTGAAGAGTATCATGCTAAGTGAAATAAGTCAGTCGGAGAAAGACAAGGATCACATGATTACACTCATATATGGAGTCTAAGTAACAAAAACTGATGAACGGAGTGGATCCAGAGTCAGGGAAGCATGGAATGGAGTATGGAATCTCAGAGGGAAGGCAGGGGAGAGTGGTGAGGTGGGAGGTAATCAACCAAAGACCTTGACTGCATATATGCATGGCCTATGGACAGACAATGGGGCAGTGAGGGCATGGGGCAGGAGTGGTCTAGAGGGGGGCAATGGAAGGAAAAAGGGACGTGTGTAATACTTTCAACAATAAAGAATTATTTTAAAAAGAAAAAGACTAAGAACAGGCCAGGTGCCTCTCCTAGTTTCTGAGACCGCTGTCCTGGCGGCTGTCAGCCCTG
>PVJN01055929.1:0-12930 GCA_004026805.1 Lasiurus borealis | reverse complement strand
TAGGGCTGCTGGTTGGACAGGAACTCCCCGATGACTTTGTTCATGACGTCTTGCGGGGGGAAGAAGTCGTCTAAGAACTGAGGGAGGATCCGCGCCACCACGCGGGCTTCACAGGGAAACCCCTTCCTGATCCTGAAAGGAGGGCACTTGGTCAGCCCCACCCGCCACCCCCACCCCCGCTGGGACCTTCAGAGACTCCCGGCTGGCCTCCCGGAGGCACCTAGAATGTGAACTGAGGACCACAGTGACCGCAGACCAGCGCCCAAGCCTAGGGCTCCCCTCCCGCGCGAGGCCACGGTCAGAAAGGGGGTAATGCCCGGCGGTGCTGGGGGGAGGGGGCGGTGCGGGCAGCAGACCTCACGCTGACGAAAGCACTGCCTCTGTGGCCTCTGCCCCGTCCTCGCGGGTGGCCCTGGAGTCTGTGGGGACCGCCTCTCCTCACCTCACGGGACCCATCTGCACTCCTGCCCCCGAGCAGTACCGTTCTGGACGCGGGAGAGCCGTCTGGCCACCCGCAGGCGCACACGGGTGTAAGCTGCAGGCTGTGCCTCCTGCCAGGTGTGCCCACGACCAGCCGCCCATAGATGCCAGCACCCAGTGGCCGTCACTCCCACCTGCCAGTGTCCCCAAGCTGAGCGCCCGCACTGCACCTGCTGAAAGGTCTCCCTGTTGGCCCTGGGACGGAAGCCCAGGAAGGCGGGGCCTGCGGTGGCCCTGCCAGCACCTGCGGCTGGGCGGGACCAGTATGGGTGGGAAGGAGCACAGCTGCACATGCTCATGTTCCACATGAAACACACTGAGCCTCCCAGAGCACGTCACCTGGACAAACGGACACGGGCACGTCTGGCTCAGTGTGTGCTGTGAAAGCTGAGTGGCTTCCGCTGGCCGGGCTGACCGTGTGACAGCTGGGCTGACCCTGTGACGGCCGGGCTGACCCTGTGACGGCCGGGCTGACCCCGTGACAGCAGCGTGGACAGAACAACCTCCCTGAGGCCGTACACATTGTGCCCCCGGGCGGAGGCCTGTCCCACAGACAAGGTCTGATGAGGCCCAGCCTGTTCCCCCGAGCTGGCAGCCCTGGGCGCCGCATGAGCCTGCTGGGACCACGCCTCCCCCAAAGGCAGCAGGTGCTGGCGGAGGTGATGTCGCTGCCCAGCCTCCACGCACCTTCATGTGCCCGCCTTCAGGAGAGGTGCACTCGGGTGCCAGGGGCCCAGCACTGCCCTCTCCGGAGCGAGCGAGGCCGGGCTGGTCAGGATGCGGGTGGGAAGCAGCGGCCGAGAGGACGGAAGTGGCTTCCCCGCTTACCTGTCGAACAGAACAGACACGCGCTCCATGGCCACGATCACGGACTCGCTGTCGGGCGCAGCAGGGCCGGGCTCGGCGGTTCTGCCGGGACTGGCTTTCTCCTTCCCTGAAAGAGGGGGCAGCTTGGCTAGGCACCTGGAAGGCTGGCCGGAGCCCCACAGCAGGTCAGCGCGCCCGAGACGACCTGTCCAGGATGGAGCCCTGGCCTCCTGGGTGTGTTGCCCATGCAGCAACACGACAGGGGTCGCAGCTCTGGAGTGCCCTCGGGAAGGAACCCCTGACGAGCGACAGGAGACCGGGTGGGCGTGCCCCTCACCTGTGTACATGCAGGTGAGCATCAGGCCCAGGGCGGCCATGGCCCGGTGCGGGCTGTGCACGTTCACCCTGTCCACACTGAGCTTGACCAGGGACTCGGCATCCAGGCGGGACAGCTGCTCGGACAGCAGGAGGCGCTCCAGGCCTCGCAGGACGCAGTGGTACACGGTGGACGGCGTGGCCTCCTCGCTTCCCGACAGCATCACCCCGCACATCTGAGCGACAGGAGGCGTCCGAGTCAGCGCCCGCCCCGGGCTGCCAGCCGCCCCGCAGTGTCCCCCACGGGGCCGGAGCCAGCCGGTCACCTGGATGATGGATGCGGAGAAGTCTGGCCCCACGTCCAGAGGGTAGTTCTCCACCAGGTAGAAGGCGGTGGCACACATCACCAGCACGTGCTGCTGGCTGTGCAGGTTCACGCAGCTGCAACGGGGGCGGCCGCTCAGTCACGGGCGCCCGGCCACGGCCCAGGCGCGGGCCCCGCGTGCCGCCCCTACCCGCCGGCCCTCCGCCCCACTCACTGGGCGCTGCCGCGGAGGTTGGAGAGGAGGTAGTCGCTGAGGACGGGGATGAGCTGCTTCGCCGTGTCGTCCAGCAGGTCGCACTCCAGCACGTAGAGGGCGCCATGCAGGGCCCCGATCCTGCTGGGCAGGTGGCTGCTCCGGAGTGTGCTCTCCAGCAGCCGGCCGACCGGCTCCGCCACCGCCTTGTCCTGGAGCCGCAGAAGCAGGGGCTGGTCTCCGGGGCAGGAGGCCGGCTGGGAGCTGGGGTGGGGTCGGGGTGGGGGAGGGCGTCCGGCCCGGGTGTGGGGAGCGCTCCAAGCGACTGCCAAGGGGCAGCCTGGGCCCGGCCGTCGGTGTGGACAGTGTGGGGTGCTGACTCCCCCCTCTGGGTCTGGGGTTTGGGATGGGCCAGACAGGGGCTCCCTGGTGGGCGGGGCTCCGCGTGTGCAGTGGCTGGAAACAGCGCGCCCCCTGACTCAGGAAGGGGATTCGAGGCTGAGCCTGGTCTCCCGTGGACGTGGCCCGGGCGCCTCCCCTCACTGACGGCGTCCGTCACTGCAGTAAATGGCAGCCCAGCCTGCGAGGGAGTCCCGCGGACCCGGCTGTGGTCTCCGTAAACGTGTCCATTCCCCTTAGCACCCGTGTCACACGCGTTCAGGAGGAGCCTACACTGTGCCCTCCACGCGAGACCCCACAGAGAGCAGGTGCAGGGGCAGCCACCGGGGTTCACAGACCATCCCCTGGGAAGGCGACCCCGGCCGGCGGAGCCTCAGGGGTTCCGGGAGGCTGTCTGCCAGCGTGGCCCCCACAGGCGCTGTGTCCCTGCCTCCCTCCGTGACCGAGGACTTCCCCCCTCCCCGCCCCGAAGACCGCGGGGCCACCCGAGGGACTCCCCCCGGCCTCCAGGGCCCCAGCTCTAAAGGCAGCCGCCGGGCCGGCGGGGGCTGCTGCGTCAGGAGGAGAAGCCCGCGGCCGGCACAGCCAGCACGGGGCGTCCCCAGGGCACCATCGGCCTCGGGCTCTGCAGAAACAGCCGCTCTGACTGATTTACTGACACAGCCCGCGCCTGCGGGGCCGGGGCTGAGCACAGAACAGGCCACAGGAGAGCGGCGGCCTCAGAGCCCAGAGACAGAGGCCCCGAAGCAGCTGCTCCTGCGCTCCCACGCCCGCACTCGGCGCGGCTGCGAAGGATGCGCGCAGGGCACCGGGCCACCCAGGACGGGGGCCATCCGCTCGGCGCCTGGGCTCGCAGGGGCGGGTCCTGCGGGGAAGGCGTGAGCTCGCCCCCTGCCCGGTCCTGTGTGACCTGGAGTGTGCGCCCAGCACCCTGGTCTCAGCCTCGCTCGCCTGGGGCAAGACTCAAGGCGAGGGCTCCACCAGCCCCCGGTGGCCAAGGAGCACGCTCGCCATCAGGCCAGGCAGGGCCGGTGCAGCAGCTCAGCTGAGCGGGCACAGCAGCCTGCCACACGGAGGGCGAGTCAGGGGTGCAGGACAGTGGGCAGTGCTGATGCTCTTTCACGCACCCCTCGGAGCCTGCCTCCCGTAGCTGGGACATCTGGTTAGCGGGTACCGTGTGCACGGACTCCCTCAGAGGCAATACGTCCCAGCAGCAAAGGCGTCTGGGAAATGTTGGCCTGTTTAACCCTCTGTGACTGTCCGACCTTTAGCCTCAGGCTGGGCTGATTCTCAGGAAGCGGATGCGCCCCAAAGATCAGGCCCGGGACGGGCAGTGGCTGGCGGGGTGATGGCTGCCTGTCGTGCCTGCTGCCCCGCCGTGTACGTGCGTGTCTCCTGGGAACGTCCTGACGCGTTTGAGTAAGCTGGGTGTCAGGTCTTCGGGACCGATCTTGAATTTAGACTTTTGGGACGACCGCCCAGAAAGTGGGTGTGGTGCTGGCTGGGTCATCAGCTGCAGCAGAACCAGGGGGACCCCAAAGGCCCTGTCTGCCCTCCTGTAACAGGGCTGTGACACCCACACTGACGGGTGGCAATGCAGGGACGGTGACAGAGCAGTCCGGCAGGGGCCCTGGCGACGGGAAGCAGGGGCCGGCAGGAAAGGGGCCCCCACACAGCCAGCTCCTGGTGCAAGCGCCACCCTGACGACCTGACAGGTGCACAGGACCCCCAAGTGCGGCTCGCCCACCACGGCACACGCCACGCGTGCGAAGCCCAGAGTGAGCGGAGCCCCCAGCTCGCACGGGCGGTGGACGCTCCCGTGGACCCTGCGGCAGGTGCTGCCCCCCACGGCCCACACGCGGTGCCCGCCGCTCACCATGCCGAGGACGGCCGCCGCCTTGCAGGTGGCCGGCACCAGGTACTGCAGGAGGATCTCATCCTCGGGAGGGTGCACTCTGCGCAGCTCGGTCAGCGTCTGGTACATCATCTCAAACTGGCTGCGCTCCGTGAACAGGTCCGAGACCACGAGGAGCTGCAGGCACAGCGTGCGGACAGGAGGGGCCGCCGTCAGGCAGGAGGCAGCGTCCAGCACGCCTCCTCCCAGCCCAGGGACCACAGCCCCAGGCCCCCTGCTGCCCTGGCACGCAAACCCCTGGGGCCTAAAGTGCAGGACACGCAGTGTGGCCGGGGCGTCCTGAGGGGTGCCTGTGCACATGCTCCCCGAAGGGCCTGGCCGGCAGCAGGACCAGGATGAGCCCACGTCTGCTCTGCCCCCGAGCCCGGGCCTTTCCCTGGCGGAGGGTCAGGCTCTCAAAGCCCTGACAGAAACATGGTTTCAGAAATACACGCTTTGCCAGGGACTGTCTCCCAGACGCTCAGCAGCCTAAGATTTAGCTCTTCCCGGTACAGCCAGAAGGAGCATCAGCCGGCAGTGGGCTCAGGGGCTGAGCACCAGCTTATGGACCGGGAGGTCACAGCTGCATTCCGGCAGGCACATGCCGGGGTTGCAGGCAGGAGCCGACCCACGCTTCTCCCATCACGGATGTTGCTCTCTCTCTCCAAGCATGCGCTCGGGTGAGAACCAGTAACAAAAACAGCTCCTTGGACTTGGTTTCCGACTCTGTAAACACCGACAGACGTCACCCGCTCAACAGACTTCGGGTCCCCACTCACATGAAGACCGTCAAGGAGCCCGAGACCAACAGTCTCAGAATAAAAACTCCAAAATCGTGCTTCTCAGAGGGGCGTGTGGGCGGTGAGCCCGGCCCCAGGGAGACCCTATGGACAAGGAGGGAGCCTACAGCCGTGGACGGCAGTGTGACGTCGCAACGACACTGCTACTTCCCTCGGAGCATCCGTCCACCACAGGGGAGGCAAAGAGCTGCTCCTGCCCGGCGAGAGACGCATCCACGCCCCAGCCTGGAGTTCTTCGCAGGCTCCCAGAGAAGGCACCTGCGCGCGTATGTGCACGTGTGTGCATGCGTGTGTACATGTACCTACACCTGTACGCGCCTGTGTGCACGAGGGACGGGCGAGGTAAACTCACAGATCGAACCACCTCGCTGATGAGGATGATGGGGGTCCTTCGGCCGGAACTGGAGGGCAGGACCCAGCGGCTGTACAGCTCCAGCAGGAACTGGGAGCAGGAGTGGATGTCCACGCCGGCCCGGTGCTTCCTGCGGAGCACACACACGGGGTTCGCCGCAGGCCCACCCTCCGCCGACCGGTACCCCTCAAAGGGCTTCAGCAAAGGCGGCGGGAACCTGGAGCTGACGGGAGACGTGGGCGGCGACGAGGGTGTGGGCACATCGGCCTCCTCCTCCTCCTCCTCGTCCCACTCCTCCTCCCTCAGGGGGGTGATGCTGCTCCCCAGCCACACCGAGTGGATGGACACCTGCAACACAGGCCCCGTCAGCACGAGGACGGCGCCGGCTCCGGACCCGGCCGCTGAGGGCCGCCACCAGCGGGGCCTGCCCCGCCAGACTCAGCGGGTTCTGGGGGGGCGGGGGGCGACCACAGAAAGCTCTGCCTGCAAACTGGGAGCCTGGAAGGAGGGGAGCAGCTGAGCGCCGGGCTTTCTGTGTGACGGCAACACGCTGAGAACACAGCCACTGCGGGCCCAGCTGCCCACTCAGGTGACCCCTGCCTCCCTGCCATGCCCACAACGGCCCTCATTTTCGGGATCAAGGGCCAGACAGTGGTCCCCCCAGCAGCACGGTGACCCTCCCTCCCTCCCCTAAGTGACCTCCCACTGTCCCACTGGTGACGTGCACCTATGTTACCAACTCCTAAGACACTAAACCCTCCCCCTCAGGGTAAACGCCGTGCGTAAATGAACACGCCCCCTGCGCTCATCTGAGTGCATGGAACCCTGCTCCTGAAGGCGGAAGTGCCAAAGGCGAGGGCGGAGGACGGCGGCTGACCTGGCCGAGCTGGTAGCTCATGCTGCCCAGCTCCCGCTCGGGGTTGGTCTGCAGCAGCAGCTTGTCGTGGCTGATGAGGGCACCTGCGGGCGACAGGACGTCAGAGCCACCCCGAGCCTGGCGACGCACAGCTGGAGCCCTGAGGCCCGGAAGTTCTGTCCCTTCACAGCAGGCAGCTGGCGGGGCCGAGGCAGTGCGGGGCCCTCTCCCCCGGAGGCACGGTCTGGCTCCACGAGAGGCACAGCCCGCCAGGGGCCTGGGCATGGAGGACAGCACGCCATGCCCCGCGGGGGCAGGGTGTGAGCAGTGCCCCCACTCAGCCGTCTTCTCCACATCCCTCGCTTCCTTCCCTGAGGCCCAGGCCACCTGAGCCCGCACTGCGCTCCCCCAAAACCTCCCTCCCCGAAGCACGTGCTCCACGCATGCCGGCTGTGGCTGCTCCTGGGACGGCGAGGCAGCGACCCCTCTCCCTTACCGGCCCGAGACTCCCAAGGGACCAGCTCACACTCAGCTGACTCTCGGCACACGAAGCCCTGCAGCTAAGGCTCGGGACCGGAACCGGGAGGACCCGACACCTCCCGCAGCCAGGGGTCCAAAGACCAGCCTGGAACACGGGCCCCCGACAGCGAAAAGTGCGCCTGGGAGAACCCCCCGCCCGGCTGGTGTGGCTCAGCGGTTGAGTGTCGACCTATGAGCCACGAGGTCACCGGTTTGATTCCTGGTCAGGGCACAGGCCCTGGGTTACAGGCTCGATCCCCAGCGTGGGGCGTGCGGAGGCAGCTGACTGACGTTCCTCTCTCATCACTGGTGTCACTCTCTTCCTCTCTGAAGTCAGTAAAAACGTGTTAAGAACAAAGAAGCAACCACAACGTCCCCTTTTCCTCAGCATTTGCTTCCCCGCTTTCTTCCCTCCTAGGCCGCCGGCACTGCCAGGGGCCAGGGCAGCTCCCAAGGCCCAGCCTCCACCTGCCCACCGCTGTGCCAGTGTGCTGCCCTCCCGATGGGCACCTGTGGCGGCTGGAGACAGAGAGGGGACGGGGTCCCACGCCTGGTACAGGTGGTGGGTGGCGATGTTCTCCCTCTTCGACACCATTGCTTGAATCTCCTGCTCTACAATTCCTCGGATCACGCTCAGCTTCCGCCCAAACCTAGAACCAGGACGAAGGTTAAACTTCCAGAGACGCCAGGATCCGCCCAGCACCACAGCCCTGCTCTGCGGGCGGCCCCTCCTGAGCCCGGGAGACACCTGCTGGCCGGCCAGCTCCTGCTCTGCTACCAGAGGTGCCCCTCCCCCCTCAGGCCGTGTCCACGGCGGCAGGTCAGTCACTTTAGCACACGCACCACTCGTAGCAACACGCACGGTGCTTTGCCTTTTAGTTCCAGCAACAGACCAGAGGGCGGCGAGCCGCTGGCCCTGGCAAGGGTGGGGGAGGGTGCCTCTAGGCCCCACCACGCCGTGCCCCACACACGGCAACGCGCGCCAACCTGGTGTCGAGAGCTTTCAGGGGCTTGTTCCGGGGCTGCTGCTCCAGGCAGCTCACGGCGGGGTTGCCGGCCACGGGCACCGTCATGGCGCTCAGCACGAGGGAGGTGATGGCCTGCACGGCCAGGACGTGGATCTGCGTCCTCTCCGTGTCTTCCTGGAAAGAGCCCACGTGTGATCACATCACGAGCAGCCAGACACCACGCATGACTGGTGCCCACCGGCACACAGACCACCGGGCTGGCAGAAGGAGCCGAGCGTCAGGGGGACCCCCTCCCCGCCAGGCCGACTTGTCTGCTGGCACCCACCACAGCCCCGTGGTCACTGGAAACTAACGGACAGATGCCCACTGCTCAGAGCAAGGCCCCCCCTGATCTGAGAGCTCAGCACACGACCACCTGCCAGCTGTGATGCGGGGACCGCAGCCGTGTGGACTGTCCCCTCTGCAGTCCCCGCCCACCCTCCTGCCAGAACAGGGCCTGAGGTCCACGACGTTTCCTATCCCGGGCTCTGCCCTGCCCCATGGTGGCCTTTCCGATATTGTATCAACACACTCTCCTATCATTGATGTTTCCCTCTCCCTTCCTCTCGGAAAGCAAAGGCCTCCTGTTTACGGGCTGGTGCCTAGGAAACAGCCAGCTTCCGCCAGGGCCGGTCAGCAGGCGGCCAGGACTCTGAGCCACCCTGTTGCTGTTCCCTGTGCGACGGTCAAGGTGGATGAGCACGTGCCTTGGCGCAGCCTTAAGCACCCGCTCCCCTGAGTTGACTACGCGCTGGCCGGGAACACTGACCCCAGTGCCTATGGCTGGCTCCAATGCCCACATGCGGTGGCAGCACCGACCTCGGAGATGGCTCTGCCCAAGCATCAGTCCGGAGGAGCCCGCTCCTCTCAGAAGCAGGAAGACAGGAGGGCGAGCTTGCTGCCGCCTCCGCCCGGCGCCTCACCTCCGGGGGGCTCTCCTCCTGCTCCAGCACGAGGGGCTGAGTCACCAGGACGCCCAGGAGGGTGGCCCACGTCTCCTCGAACTGGGTGCGGCTGGTCCACCCTGCGATGCAAGCGTTCCGTGAGACAGGGTCGCCCGCTCCTCCAGAAACCCAGCGTGAGGCGACAGCGGGGCCGCCAGCTCCACGCCCAGCAGCTGCCGCAGCCTCAGCGGGTCTGCAATGCAGGAGCCCTGCGAGCCCGCCCTCCGCGCAGACACTGAGCACACACATCCGCTGCTGCCCTGGCAGTGGTGTGTGTGTGTGTGTGTGTGTTCGCCTAGCGCCCTCTGACCCCGCCTGGCAGGTGTGGCCAAGTAGTCCAGCTCGGACTGAGCTCCTGGATGCACTGGGCACCACCATGGCCAGAACTGGCCCCAGGGTCAGCGGGCGCTGAACCCGCCCAGCTCGGCTGCTGACGGGAGGCGGAGCTTGGTGTCCCTGACCGTCTGGAGGGTCAGAGAGGAACACAGTCTGGGCAGGGCACGCTGATCCTCGGTGAGGGGTCACACCATGCGCCCCGCACTGGAGCAGTGGCTGCTCCGAGAGCGGTGCCACCTGCTGGGGCTGCAGTGACAGGCTCTCCTTGCTGAGATGGGCGGACAGAGGGAGACAGACGGACGGAATGGATGTGGGTGAGACCCCCACACCTGGATACAAAGACGGCATTTCCGCAGGGAGGGGGAGAGGTCGGCTCACACAGAGAAGAGAGCGAGAGGGGGCACGAGCAAAGGCGGGTGCCGGGCCAGCCGAGGGACTGCCCGGGCCCAGGTCTGACGGACAGGCACGCACGAGGCAGCCAGGAGGGGGGCTGGCGCAGGCTGGGAGGCCACGCTGCCGACTGCCGTCTCCGAGGGCAGGAGGGCACTGCCCCAGGCGCCGCCTCCGTGCTCCTCAGACCTCATCTCGGCGGCGCTGCAGCGTCCTCGGGACTAAAGGGACTAAAGGGCCAACAGGGCGCCTGCTGCCTGAACCTCCAGGACCCAAGTCAGCGCCGCGTCGGCAGAAGCCGGGGCAGGAGGCACCGCGGGGACGAGGGGGGGGCCGGCCCGCTGCCCACGGGGGCCACGCCAGACTCCTAGGTACTCGTTCCTGGGAGCCCCGCAGGGCGCTGCCCCACCACTGCCCTGTGGACCTCGAGCAGATCACACCCGCACCACCGCACGGACAGAAGCAGCCGCCACGGCGCTGCAGAGCAGGCGGAAGCGGTCGCTGTGCCGCGTGCCGTGCGGCTGAGGAGGCTGCAGGCGGCAGGGCCCGCTCGATCCCGAGGGCAGAGCTGGCCCGAGCTGGACGGCCTGCCCGCACAGAGCCCGGCTCCCGTCAGCAGCCCGCTGCCCCCGCGGCTCCACACACCCGTCCGTCCCCCACACGAGGGAACACAGGGACATCTCTGTCCCTGCTGGCGGGGCGCCTCCTGCCGAGATCGGATTCAGCTCCCCATCACCAACTACAGGTACCAGCCGACTGCAAACGCGCACACGTGGGTGGACGTTCTCACGGTGAGCTGTGCACGCCCAGAATGCCTTCCCGCGAGCGTGCGGGCTGAGACTGTCCTGGGACAAGAGGCACAGAGCGCCCTCCGGACGGGGACCCGAGGAGCCCGCCTACCCAGCGTGTTGATGCGGTAGATGAACTCTTTGAAGACTTCCTTCTCCTGGAGGAACTCCACGGGGATCTCGGGGAAGGCTGTGCCGAAATCCCCTCCCGGCGTGGGCGACCACCCGAGCTTCCAGACCTGAGGGTGGGACGAGGTCGCTGAGCTCCAGCCCCAGCGGGAGTCACCCAGGGATGGGCTCACCCAGGCCAGGCCCACGAGGGAACCAGGCAGGGTCAGGACTCCCCGGGGCACCGGGCTACCCACAGCGACAGCCGAGCTGGCCCAACGGGGTCACTGGGAGCCCCGCCAGGGCTGCGGCACTCACCAGCGGGGGGATGCGCGTGTAGCTGTTGACGAGGGGCAAGCGGGCCAGGCTGACCACGATGCTCCTGAGCACGGGCGTGAGGAAGGCGGGCACGCTGCTGTTCCTCTTGTGCCCCAAGGCCAGCACGGACGGCAGGGCCTCCAGCAGCTCGGCCACCACCCTGCAGGCCGCGGCGACGCACGCGGGGCCTGAACCAACGCCACCGGTCAGAGAGGATGACCCCCAACCTCCTGACCTGCCTGCCTCCCGGGAGAAGGCACACCCCACCCCAGAAAGGTGGCACCCCCAGACCTCTGGCTGGTCCCGAGGACCTACAGCCTGCAGCTCGGCTCCTCCACTCCGCACCGGCCTGGCCTCCTGCCTCGGGCCCCGCCCCGCACTGCCGCCCACACTGCCTGCCGCTGCTGGCTCCTCCCGCTGACCCCAGGGCAGGGCTGAGGGGCCTGGCCCTGGCGGCTGGTGACAAGGAGCCTGCTGACAAGGAGCCTGCTGGAAGCCTCCCTCCCGCCCTGCCGGCACAGCGCTCAGGAGAGAGCGCGTGAAGAGCCGGGGCCTGTGCCCGAGTCTAGAACAGGGTTCAGTGAACGGGACGTGGGCTTCCTGTTTCTGTAGGAGCAGCAGGAATTTTCCTTTAAGAACCCAGCGGAATAGAGGGCGGTGGACACGGAGGCCAGCTGATGTTCCAGAGGTGTCTCCACTGGCTGCACGTCCCTTAGTGTTTCCACTCACTCACTCATCATCCCCAACCTCCGAGGGGCAAGTCCAACAGTGAGGACAGAGAAGGGAACATACTCCCTGCCCCCCTGGGCCCGAGTGTGAGGTGAGAGACGTAAGTGCAGAGAGAACGTAGTGCCCGCATGGAAGGCAGGGGAGAGGAGGATGGAGGAGGGGAGGCTGGATGGAGGGGAGGATGAATAAAGGAGTGGAGAGAGAGAGGGTTGATGGAGGACAGGATGGAGGGGGAATGGAGGGGAGGGGAGATGGATGGAGGAGCGGATAGAGGGTTGATGGAGGACAGATGGAGGAGGGTGGAAGGGGAGGAGGGCCTCCTGGGAGTGTGCCATCCCCGCTGAGTGGGAAGGTCAGCCACAGGCAGCCCGAGGCGGGGGAAGACATGCAGGCTGGAGGAAGGAGCACGTGCAGGGCAATGTCCCCAAATTGCCTTTTTTTAAAAATACATTTTTAAAAATTGATTTTGGAAAGGAAGGGAGAGGGATAGAGAGATAGAAACACCAATGATGACAAAGAATCAATGATTGGCTGCCTTCTGCACACCCCCTACTCGGGGGGGTGGGGGGGGGGGAGGACCTAGCCCGAAACCTGGGCATGTGCTGTTGGCGGAATCGAACCTGGGGCCCTTTTGTCTGCAGGCCAACGCTCTATCCACTGAGCACCCCAGCCAGCGCCCAAATGGCCTTTCGGTGCTGGGATGGGCAATGGGAGCCAGCTACGTTCACCTTCAAGGGCCCACATGTGCTGCTTTAAATGTCTCTGATGGTGCATTCCAAGCCCCCAACAGGGCGCCGGCACTTACTCTGTGTGTGTGAGTCTCTGCCCTCCTCCCTGGCAGCCTTCGGGGTGTCTGTCCTCCTTTCTCGACTGAGAAGCTGGTCCCCGGGCTGCACCACAACTGCAGGGAAGGACACAGGAAGGATTGCCAACACCTTCCCCCCTTTACTCCCCTTTCAGTCACCAGCTCACCACATGCAGAGTGGCAGAGGTCGCCACACACGTCTAGACACCCTGGGATCCACTTAGACAGTTTAGGCAACACCAGGCGCAGTACCAATATGGTGGCCAACCTGCAGCGCGGGCAGGCAGGCTCCCGGGCCCTACTTCCCAGCCCCGCCCCGTCTCTGCTGCCGCTGCCCCACCCCCGGCCCGGGAGGTCTCCTGGGGCGGCCCAGGGTTCACGCTGCCCAAGGCACGCTGCAGCCCCAGGAGCCTGGCTTTCAAAACTGCTCCCTGGACCTTCATTTGCAAGCGGACTACAAATGCACAGATGAAAACAATTTAAACAATGGAACTTCAAAACGCCACTCTATATTGTTCAATTTAAAACAAAACTTCAAACACCCGCCCCATGTAAAACCAGAACG
>PVJN01055928.1:0-12930 GCA_004026805.1 Lasiurus borealis | reverse complement strand
CTTCCCCATCCGTCCCCACTGGGACCCTCCCCTCCACCCACCCTCGCCTTGTGCACACCACTGTTCAGTGTCGGTGCGACACCGGCTGTAGAGCCGCCGCTCCCTGTTCTCCCAGCTCAGCTGTCCTGGCTCCAGCCCTGAGCTCAGGCCCATGGACGGGAACCCGCCCTACCTCCCGGGAGCCCAGGTGTCGCTGGAGCGCGCGCAGCCGTGGGGCAGGCCCCGAGCTCATGCCCAGTAGGTGGGAAACGGCTCAGCTGAGGTCACCTGCTCCCGCCTCCACCTGCGGGCACCTCCCTGGCTGCCCCTGTCCTGCTGTCACCTCCCTGACCAGGACCTGAGTGTCTGTCCCAACGGGGTGGGTTGTGGGGGGAGGTCCCTCTCGGTGCCACCAGTAGGGCCCCAGGGACTTCACTCGGGAGGGGCCCAGGCGGGCCATTGGGGTGCACAGACCTGCGGGCTGCAGAGGCGACTCCCACCGGAAGTGAAATCAAGGAGACCTGCCGGGAGGGGCGGCGACGGAGGGAACGGAACGGGAGGGACTGGGCGGGGCAGGAGGCGGGTGGAGGTGGGAGGGTGGTGCCTGGGAGATCCGCAGGGCCTCTGGCTGGGCCTGGAGGTGGCTCACGAACCCGACGCCCACCAGGGGTCCTGGAAATACGTGGGTTTTTCACCTTCTGGGACAGTCAGTACATTTTAAAGATATATATATTTATTGATTTCAAAGAGGGAGGGAGAAGGAGGGGGAGAGAGAAACATGCATGATGAGAGAGAATCAGGATCAACTGCCTCCTGCACGCCCCACACTGGGGACCTAGCCCACAACTCCCGCATGAGCCCCCACAGGGAATCAACCCTGGGACCCTTCAGTCCGAGGTCCGACGCACTATCCATTGATCAACACTGCTTAGGGCAGCACAGTCAGTATTTTGATGGGAGCCTCTCAAAGGTGAGGTAAGGTGTTGCACTCTGCCCCGTGACAGTGCCTCAGTTTCCCCATCTGTGAAACGGGGGAGATCATGACTCATGGTTGATACAGTTCCACAGAAGGAGACAGATGAGCCTGTGCTCCTGTCCACTGTGGCCCACTCTGGCCTCCTGGAGCTCCTCTGGCCTCTCTGTCTCCTTCCAGCTCACTCTGCCCCCCTCCATCCCTGGCCTCTCTGGCCCCAGTTCCACACACTGATAACTGGCAGGTGCTTCAGACATGAGGAGAGTTGTGTGGTGGATCTGCAGGCTTGAATCCATCGCCGTGAGGCATGTTGCTCTGGACACAGGAACTATTTCTTCTTACCAAGGTGGGTTTCTAATTATTGAGCAGTGAGCATGGATTATCTGTAGGTTTAGAATCAGGCCCCTCCAAGGCATGGATGCTGACCCTTGTAGCAAAGGTTGGGAGTGAGCTGTTTATAACTCTTGGGAGGCGATTAGGAAATATCTGTTTGAGATGTGGACACACATGACATTTGGCAAGGCTTCTGTTTACAGCAGATAACCCTAAAGCGATGTTGCTTACACTGTTTGGCAAATGGCTGTGGGTACAAGCGACTAGAAACAACCAAAATGTCCCCACTCTGCACAGGTGAGTTCTGTCACACCCCAGTACCTCAGCTGCTCTCTGGGAAGAATTAGGCCCACTTGTCAGATGAGGTCTCCACAAGCATCACTCTGGGTAAGAGCGGAGGCAGTCATCGATAGCATCGAGCTGTAAATCTCTGTGTGCAGCTTTCACTATGTTACAAAGGCTAGCTTGCTCAATGCTCTAAAAGATAAATGGAAAAATAGCCTCCAGTAAGGATTAACAGCAAACTAACAAAAAACAAGACTCGGTGAGACTTCTTGGGAGGTGAGTTGGAGTGGAGGATGGCATTGTAACCAGTCAATGCCTCCAGGCTGCCAGTCACTTAATCTGAGCGACTAAGCAGAGACAGGGTTGAATCATTGAGGAATGCTTCTTCCAATACTGCCAGCAGTATGGGAAAGCAGCAGGTCATTCACAAAAATCTGTTCTGCACCCCGTAAGCCAGCTGTGTGTATAGGGTAGGGCAGGGATTATTACAGGCATGGGGGAGTAGGCAATGCAGGCTGGCATGGGACTCCATGGTTTGGGCAGCAATATTGTTAGTCTTCTTTCCATGATAATGCAGGAGTGAACATGGTGAGTGACTCGGAGTCCTATACGATCCCAGACACCTCAACGATAAGATCCGTGGTGGATTTTCATCAGCAGCAGAATGAGTCGCCCTTTCCAGGGTCTTAGTAAATTCCAAAATTGCTTCATATTTTTTGAAGTTACTTCTGTGACATTAGGTTATTATTACTGAGCACTTTTTTTCTGCTAGTGAATTAATTGTGAACATGTTTTTTTTCCTGAATAACAGATTCTAGTTAATACTGTGGCACATAAACACAGTGGTTTTGAAACATATTCTTGTAACTCAAAGGATTTTGCTCAATACTTATGCCTGTCTCTTTCAGCTTGAAAGATAAAATAATCCTGTAGAAATGTGCCAAGAACAAGTATCCCTTAATTTGTGATTTGCCAGAATGTAAACATACACAGACTTATATACTGGTTCTATACTATACTTTTATTTTCCTTCAAGCACATTGGTTATACATGGCACGTCTATGGAATGATAATACTTAATACATTAGAACTGAAAGGGCGCTCCCTGACAACTAAATCTTTCCTAAAATTCCATCCTCTGCTGCCCTCCGGTGGCCATTTAAGGAATAACACACTGTGCCTCTGTCTCTGGGGATGAAATTCCAGCTAAAAGCCCCTTGAACGCCACCAAAATTTCTACCCAGAAAAACAAACACTCAGAAAATCATTGAGGCTGGCCAGCGTGACAATCATTCCATCCCCGGAAGGACTGGAGTCATAGTTGTGGGTTCTTCATCTCTTCCCGCTCCAGCCCTGCAAAAGGAGGCCTCAGCTGCTGCACTATACCGTGAACCTCGTTGAAACCTAGAAGCCACCATTATTGAGGCAGCCAGTCCGCACAGCGAGGCAGGCGGGACGTGACAGGTCTCCTTTACTAGAATTACTAGACATTAGTTTACTGGTTGCCAGGTTACTAGTTACCAGTGTACTCTTGTGGCTATTCAAGAACTAACACCATGTGCTTCTGTCCGTGGTGCTGAAATTTCAGCTAATGCCCTAAAACATAACAAAAAATTCTATCCCTAAACAAGCAAAAAACCAAAAATCCAAAAGAAAGAAAAACCCTCAAAATCATGGAGTCAGTGCAGGGTGGGAATCATTCCTTCCCTGAATGTACTGAAGTCACTGGTCTGGATGTTGCAATCCTTCCCGCCCCAGCCCTGCAAAGATGGGCCTTGGTTTGTGCAATGACATTGAGAACGTGTCCATTCACTATGTCGGTCAGTACCCCAGGGGCTGCATTATTGAAGCCGTGAGAAACAGGAAGGCCGCAGTTAACAAGGCAGGCGGTGTGGACAGTTCTCCTTTTTTCCAGTATGTGGGAACTGTGCATGCCCCCCTGTATTGAGGCAGCCAGTCCGTACAGCGAGGTGCTGAGTACCGCGAGACACAGTGTTCTTGCAAGAGGCTGCCTCAATTGACGCATGCTGTGTGCAGCAGGCCGCCTTCCTGAGACCTTCCATACAGCAGAGTCCCCCCAACCCCCGCTAAAGAGGCAGTGGGTTTGGGGAGGTGGCCTTTACCCTGGCAGGCAGGCAGCTGCAGGCCACGTCTACTGAGGCTGCCAGGAGGTTGGAGGTCGCCGACGGCAGGGAGCTGAGCGAGCCTCTGTCGTCCAGCCAGGTGAGGCACTGTGGTTCCCTTCTTTACTCCTGGATTCACGCCTGCCTTTGGAGTGAACAAGTCGGCCAAAGATGAGCTTGGGGGAGCCGGGCAGAGGTCGCCTGCATGTGTAATTTTTTTTGGCTTTCCAGGTGCTGTGGTCTGACAGACAGGCCAGGATGCTTCTTGAGCTTGTGGGGGGAGGGGGGAGGGGGCAACCTGGGCTGAGCTGCCCCGGGAGCCAGCCCAGCATCCCAGGGAAGAAGATGAGGACATTTGACCATTCAGTACTGGCACTTCCGTGCCTGTGGGGCTTCTCCGTGCAGTGTGGGGTGTCCCAGCTGGTCACAGGTGCCTTCCACTCTAAGGTAATCCATTATGTTTGCCACATGTTCTGTTCAATTAAATTAAAGTTTCATGCTCTGGATGCCTCGTGTGTATTCACTAGCTGCACCCTGAGCACTGCCAGTCGCCGTGGCTGGCGATCCCGACCAGCATCGCACAGCACGGGTGCGCAAACCCAGGCGTCACAGACATCGTGTCTCGTGTCTCCCGGGGACACGCAGGGTCATGGGGGACATCTCTGCCGTCTGCCCTGACCTGATGGTGGGGATGTTGTGGGACCAAGAGCTGTCCTGGCGGTGGCAGTGGCCAGACACAAGCACTCGGACCCTGGCGCCCTGTGTGTGGGGCACCTCCTGGCACCGGTTACCCCCTCTGCACAGGTCACTTGGACACTCAGGAATGTCACCTCCAGGAATCATCCTAAGAGCCTCGCCTTCTCTGTTGTGCCAGGTGACGTGTGCTGAACAGGTTGTGTGTTACCGCGAGGAACAAAGGCACGTGTGTGCCGCTGGTGCTCATGGGAGAGTGGGGGAGATGGGAACGGCAGGCAGTCCTGAGTCGTTGCCAGTAGAAGGGTGTGAATGAGGGGCAGCTGAGACCCAGGATGGGTGGAAGCCAGTGCTTGAGTGGCCAGACACTGGGAGTTCCCTGAGCTCAGCCACCACACCTGCAGGGCCTTCGACCGCCACTGCCGCCTCCACTCCGCCCTGTCAATCTGTGGCCCATCACATCCCACCCTCGTGGCCAAAACCTTCCACCCGGACACATTCTCTCTGGAAGCAGACCCAAGGTGTCGAGGCTCGATCTGTCATCAATCAATGTGCCAAGTATAAAGAGTGGCAGTTTCGCCTGGCCAGTGTTGCTCAGCGGTAAGAACAAGTACCCGGTATCACAAAGGGTCCTGAGTTTGAGTCCCAGTCAGCCAATTCCTGCGCAAAAGTAATCCTCTGCTGCCCTCCTGTGGCCATCAAATGAAAAACACGCGGTGTCTCTGGCCATGGTGCTAAAGCCTGGCAAAACGACCAAAAATTCTACCCAGAAAAAAAGAGAGACACTTACAAAATTATTGAGGCTGTCCATGGCAAAACTCATTCCGTCCCTGGATCCACAGAATTCACGGCTCTGGGTTCTTCAGCTCTTCCCACCGCTGCCCTGCAAAGGGAGGCTCCGGAGGCTGCTGCACTGAGGTTCCTTTAAGGTGACCCACCGCCCTGCCTAATGTTCCTTAGCGCCTCTTTTAACTAAAGAGTAGTGAGCGAGTGTGTGTATGTCTGTCAAACCGATGCTTTAACCAGTGAGTAACACCAGTTACGGATTCTATTCACTTTTTAAAAATATAAATGGAAGTGGCGGTCAAGGGTCTGAGGTGAAGGCTAGGGCTGAGGCTAGGGCTGTGGTTGGGGTTAGGGTTTTAGTGTGAGGGGTCAGGGTCTGGGTCATGGCCAGGGTCAGAGGGGAAAAGGTGAATTTGCTTTGAAAATCGAGAATTTGAATGTATTTAAGCAGCATCAAAACGAGTCGCCTCTTCCAAGATCTTAGTAAATTCCAATATTGCTTTATATTTTTCAAGTTACTTCTGTGACATTAGGGTTTTAAGATTGAAGACTTTTGTCTTCTAGTAAATTAGTTGTAAAAACATTTTTTTTCTGAATAAAAGATTCTAGTTAATACATTGGTTTTGAAACCTGTTCTTGTATCACAACGGGTTCTGCTCCATACCTGTGCCTGTGTCTTTCAGATGAAAGTTAAAATAATTCTGTAGAAATGTGACGAGAGCAAGCATCCTTTATTTTGTGATTTTTCAGAATATAATAACAGAGCATATTTATATACTGTTTTGTGGGATAAACACTTATAATTTTTCTTAATTAAGTTACTGATTATACTGTATATGTCTATGGATCTATGTATTTTTTATGCTAACCGTTAAGAAACCTGTCAGGCAATTCCTGTGAAAAAATAATCCTCTGCTGCCCCCCTGTGGCCATTAAAGGAATAACACTGTGTCTCTGTCCATGGTACTGCAATTTCAGGTAAAGCCCTGTGAACACGACCAAAATTTCTACCCAGAAAACAGCCCCCCACCAAATCATGGAAGCTGTCCAGGCCAGCAATCATTACATACTCACGACTCTGAGTTCTTCCCCTCTTCAGGCTCCAGCTCTGCAAATGGAGGCCCCTGTAGACTGCTTGCTGCACTGAGGTTCTCTTATGGTGACCCACCCAACCTGCCTAATATGTTCGTTGGTGCCGTTGTTAACTAAAGGAAGCTGTCCGGCAAAAAACTATCCTCTGCTGCCCTCCTGTGGCCCTTCAAGGAATAACACACCATGTCTCTGTCCATGGTGCTGAAATTCCAGCTAAAGCCCTGTGAATTTAGCCACAAATTGTACCCAGGAAAAAATGATCACAAGATCAGCGAGGCTGGCCATGCGGCAATCATTCCATCCCTGGAAGGACCAAAATCACAGTTGTGGGTTCTTCATCTCTTCCCGCTCCAGCCCTGCAAAGGGAGGCCTCGGCTGCTGCACTATGTTGTGAACCCGTTCGAAACCTAGACGCCACCATTATTGAGGCAGCCAGCCCATACAGAGAGGTGCTGGAGTATCGTGAGACTACAGCATTCTCACGAGAGGCCGCCATTATTGAGGAATTCTGCATGCTGGAGGCCACCATTACTGAGACCTTCTGTACAGCGGAAGCCTTTGCTGACCATGCAGCCAGTACAGGGAACGGGGCCTTTACCCTGGCAGGCAGGCAGCTTTAGGCTGCCTTTTCTGAGGTTGGCAGGGGGTTGGACCCCGCCGTCCTGAGGCAGGCAATTATACGGCACCCTCTTGGGTTCCGAGTGTGGCTACTGTGTAGACAGCCATTATTGAGGCAGCCAGTCCGTACAGCGAGGTGCTGAGTACCACAAGAGAAAGCGTGGTCATGAGAGGCCTTCTTAATTGACTCATGCTGTACGCTGCAAGCTGCCATTACTGAGATCTTTTGTCTGGCAGATCCCCCCCTACCCCCACTAAGGAGGCTGCTAGTACAGGGCAGGTGGCCTTTCCCTGGCAGGCAGGCAGCTGTAGACTGTCTCTATAGAGCAAGCCAGGAGGTTGGAGGCCATCGTCCTCGATGCAGGCAGTTATATGGAGCCTGCTCGGAGTGCGGCAGATGGTACCGTGCATGCCACCATTATTGAGGCAGCCAGTATGTACAGCAAGGTACTGAGTACCATGATACAGCATGTTCACGAGAGGCCGCCTTAATTTATGCATGCTGTATGCTGCAGGCTTCCATTACTGAGACCTTTCGAATGGCAGAGACCCTGCTAACGAGGAAGCCAGTACAGGGTACGGGGACTTCTCTACATCTATTTAGTATTTCAAATTCAGAATTCTGCTGCTGCCTTAGTCAGCAGCAGAGATCCAACACTGATGCTTTGCTTCCTTCTAATTGCCACACCTGATGAGGATTTAATGAATCTCCCAGTATACCATGCGTTACAATAGAATCCCCTCCAATATCACCAGCTGCACTGATGTGATGAGACTTACAGTGCCCTTCAGCCTATCACAGTCTTTGATTTTCTCTGTACGTTAATGACCTTCACACTTTTGAAGCTTACAAGGCGGTCATTCTATAAGAATGTCCCAAAAGTGGCCATGAGGATTTCAGGATGTGCATTTTTGGAAGGAATTTGCAGGGGTATTGAGAGGATGTTTTAAAAAAGGAAGACTGCAAAATGTCCTGAACATTCTTTTTGATTCTTTGGTTCAGCACCAAGCTATACATATCCTCAGAGTTTTGGAAACAGCAGCCACTATAGCTTCAACTCCTCCCGAACAACCACTGCAGCTCTCACAGGCTCTGAAATATTTCATTGCTGACCATTCAGAATGCAGAGACTTAATACAAGAATCACTCAGTAGAAAATCATAAAGGATAGTGGCTGCCCTCGACTTACTTTAAAAACAAGCCTCAACGGACCAAGTTTGTCTGAAGTTTAATAAATGGTTGCTGAACAAAACTCAAGCTATAAAAAAAACATCTGGGCATCCCATAATGAATTCAATACCCAAACAGAATTGGAAAACCACCCACCCCATCTTTTTAAAAATAAATTCAAGTATATTTCACAAGAATAGAAATGAACAAAAAATTAGAGAAACAGAGGAAATATGTGTTTAAAACACACATTAGAAAATTACATAAGTAAAATATATGAGCATATCCTGAGGCTGAACATTAGCATTCTGGAGCACACTACTGTGTCACTTTACCTCAACTGCACGTTCCCATCTTACTGTCTCTCTGGAAGCAGACCCAACGTGTCGAGGCTCGGTCTGTCAGCAATCAATGTGCCAAGTATAAAGAGTGAGAGTTTGGTCTGGCAAGTGTTGCTCAGTGGTAAGAACATGTAGCCTGTATCCCAAAGGTCCGGAATTTGAGTCCCAGTCAGCCAATTCCTGCGAAAAAGTGATCCTCTGCTGCCCTCCTGTGGCCATTGAAGGAACAACACGCGGTGTCTCTGGCCGTGGTGCTGAAATTACAGCTTAAGACCTGAACAGGACCAAAAATTCTACCCAGAAAAAAAGAAACACAAAATTATCGAGTCTGTCCATGGCGGAAATCATTCCGTCCCTGTATCCACTGAAGTGATGGCTCTGGGTTCTTCAGTTCTTCCCACCACAGCCCTGCAAAGGAAGGCTCCAGGGCTGCTGCACTGAGGTTCCTTTAAGGTTACCCACCGCCCTGCCTAATGTCCCTCAGTGCCTATTTTAACTAGAGAGTAGTGAGTGAGTGAGTGTATGTCTGGAAAACCGATGCTATAACCAGTGAGCAACACCAGACGGATTCTATTCACTTTTAAATATATAAATCAGAGAGGCAGTCAAGGATCAGAGTTCAAGGCTAGGACTGTGGTTGGTGTTAGGGTTTTAGAATGAGGGTGAGAGTAAGAGGTCAGGGTCTGGGTCATGACCAGGGTTAGAGGTGAAAAACGTGAATTTGCTTTGGAAATGGAGAATTTGAATGTATTCCAGCAGCATCAAAATCAGTCGGCATTTCAAGTATTTTAGTTAATTCTAATATGCTTCCGATTTTTCAAGATAATTCTGTGACATTATATTATTAACAGTGAGTACATGTGTGTTCTAGAATAAAATAGTAGTAAACATATTTTTTTTTCTGAACAAAAGATTCTAGTTAATACTTTGCTTTTGGAACCCATTGGTTTGGAAAACTGTTTCTGTATTGTCCAGGGTTTTGCTTATTACAAAGGCCTGTCTCTTTCAGAATGAAAGCTAAAATAACTCTGTAGAAAAGTGCTAAGAAAAAGCATCCTTTATTTTGTGATTTTGAGAATATAATCATAGAGCATACTTATACACTGGTTATTGGGATAAATACTTATATTTTTCTTCAAATCACTTAATATTATACTGTGTATATGTTTAAATCTATGTATTTATTATGTTAGCCCTTAAGGGACGCTGTCAGCCAATTCCTACGAAAAAATGATCCTCTGCTGCCCTCCTGTGGCCAGTCAAGGAATAACAAACTGTGCCGCTGTCCCTGGTGATGCAATTCCAAGGAAAGCCACCTGACTAGGAAAAAAATTTCAACCCAGAAAAAACACCTCCACGACTTATGCTGGAGGCAGTCATTACTGAGATCTTCTGAACTGCAGGGATCCCTGCTAATAAGGGCAGGCAGCTGCAGGCTGCCTCTACGGAGCCTGGCATGGGGTTGGGGACCTCGGTCCTAGAGGCAGGCAGTTATACGGAGCCCGCCATGGGTTGCCGCCCTGGGTGGTGTGCAGGCCGCCATTATTGAGGCAGCCAGTCCGTACAGCCAGGTGCTTTTGTACCGCGAGACTCGGCTTGCTCGCGAGAGGCCGGCTTAATCGACCAAGACCGTAAACTGGCGGCAGCCATGACCGAGACCTTCGTATGGCAGGAGGTTCCGGCATATAAGCTAGCCAGTACGGGGCACGGGGACGTTACCCTGGCAGGCGGGCAGCTGCAGGCCGCCTCTACGGAGGCTGGCATGGAGTTGGCTACCTGGGTACTATAGACAGGAAGTTATACGGAGCCAGTCCGTGTTGAGGCCCTGGGTGCTGTGCAGGCCGCCATTATTGAGGCAGCCAGACTGTACAGCCAGGTGCTTTTGTACCGCGAGACTCGACTTGCTCGCGAGAAGCCGGCTTAATTGACCAAGACCATAAAATGGCGGCCGCCATGATCGAGACCTTCCGTATGGCAGGAGGTCCGGGCTAATAAACTAGCCAGTATGGGGAACGGGGCCCTTACTCTGGCAGGCTGGCAGCAGCAGGACGCCTCTACGGAGGCTGGCATGGGGTTGGGGACGTCGGTCCTAGAGGCATGCAGTTATACGGATCCAGTCTGTGTTGAGGCACTGGGTGCTATGCAGGCCGCCATTATTGAGACAGCCAGTCCGTACATCCAGGTGCTTTTGTACCACGAGACTCGGCTTGCTAGCCAGAGGCCGGCTTAATTGACGAAGCCCGTAAACTGGCAGCCGCCATGACCAAGACCTTCCGTACGGCAGGAGGTCCCGGCTAATAAGCTAGCCAGTACGGGGCACGGGGACGTTACCCTGGCTGGCGGGCAGCTGCAGGCCGCCTCTAAGGAGTCTGGCATGGGGTAGGCAACCTCGGTCCTAGAGGCAGGCTGTTATACGGAGCCAGCTCGTGTTGAGGGCCTGGGTGCTGTGCAGGCCGCCATTATTGAGGCATCCAGTCCGTACAGCCAGGTGCTTTTGAACCGCGAGACTCGGCTTGCTCGAGAGAGGCCGGGTTAAATGATCAAGACCGTAAACTGGCGGCTGCCATGACTGGGACCTCCTGTAAAGCAGGAGGTCCCGGCTAATAAGCTAGCCAGTACGGGGAACGGGGCCCTTACCCTGGCAGGCGGGCAGCTGGAGGCCGCCTCTACGGAGTCTGGCATAGGGTTGGGGACCTCGGTCTTTGAGACAGGCAATTATACGGAGCCAGTCCGTGTTGAGGCCCTGGGTGCTGTGCAGGCCGCCATTATTGAGGGAGCCAGTCCGTACAGCCAGGTGCTTTTGTACCGCGAGACTCGGCTTGCTCGCGAGAGGCCGGCTTAATTGACCAAGACCGTAAACCGGCGGCCGCCATGACCGAGACCTTCCGTACGGCAGGAGGTCCCGGCTAATAAGCTAGCCAGTACGGGGAACGGGGACGTTACCCTGGCTGGGTGGCAGCTGCAGGCCGACACTACGGAGGCTGGCATGGTGTTGGCGACCTCGGCACTGGAGGCAGGCAGTTATACGGAGCCCGCCAGGGTTGCCGCCCTGGGTGCTGTGCAGGCCGCCATTATTGAGGGAGCCAGTCCGTACAGCCAGGTGCTTTTGTACCGCGAGACTCGGCTTGCTCGCGAGAGGCCGGCTTAATTGACTAAGACCATTAACTGGCGGCCGCCATGACCAAGACCTTCCGTACGGCAGGAGGTCCCGGCTAATAAGTTAGCCAATACGGGGCACGGGGCCCTTACCCTGGCAGGCGGGCAGCTGCAGGCCGCCTTCACGGAGGCTGGCAAGGCGTTGGCGACCTCGGTCCTAGAGGCAGGCAGTTATACGGAGCCCGCCCCTGTTGCGGCCCTCGGTGCTGTGCACGCCGCCATTATTGAGGCAGCCAGTCCGTACAGGCCGGTGCTCTTGTACCGCGAGACTCGGCTTGCTCGCGAGAAGCCGGCTTAATTGACCCAGACCGTAAACTGGCGGCCGCCATGACTGAGACCTTCCGTACGGCAGGAGGTCCCGGCTAATAAGCCAGCCAGTACAGGGCCCTGGGATGTTACCCTGGCAGGCGGGCAGCTGCATGTGGCTTCCACCGAGGCTTGCATGGGGTTGCGACCTCGGTCCTAGAGGCAGGCAGCTATACGGAGCCCGCCCGTGTGGCTGACCTGGGTGCTGTGCAGGCCGCCATTATTGAGGCACCCAGTCCGTACAGCTCGGTGCTCTTGTACCGCGAGACTCGGCTTGCTCGCGAGAAGCCGGCTTAATTGACCCAGACCGTAAACTGGCGGCCGCCTTGACCGAGACCTTCCGTATGGCAGGAGGTCCCGGCTAATAAGCTAGCCAGTACTTGGCACGGGGCCGTTACCCTGGCAGGCGGGCAGCTGCAGGCCGCCTTCACGGAGGCTGGCAAGGCGTTGGCGACCTCGGTCTTAGAGGCAGGCAGTTATACGGAGCCCGCCCATGTTGCGGACCTGGGTGCTGTGCAGGCTGCCATTATTGAGGCACCCAGTCCGTACAGCTCGGTGCTCTTGTACCTCGAGACTCGGCTTGCTCGCGAGAGGCCAGCTTAATTGACCCAGACCGTAAACTGGCGGCCGCCATGACCGAGAACTTCCATATGGCTAGGGGCCCGGCTAACCAGGGAGTCAGTAGGGGGCATAAAGCCGTTAACCCGGGCAGGCGGGTAGCTGCAGGCCGCCTCTCCGGAGGCTGGCATGGGGTTGGCCACCTCGGTCTCAGAGGCAGGCAGTTATACGGAGCCGGCCCGTGTTGCGGTACTGGGTGCTGTGCAGGCCGCCATTATTGAGGCAGCCAGTCCGTACAGCTCGGTGCTCTTGTACCTCGAGACTCGGCTTGCTCGCGAGAGGCCGGCTTAATTGACCCAGACCGTAAACTGGCGGCCGCCATGACCGAGACCTTCCGTACGGCAGGAGGTCCCGGCTAATAAGCCAGCCAGTACGGGGCACGGGGATGTTACCCTGGCAGGCGGGCAGCTGCAGGTGGCTTCCACCGAGGCTGGCATGGGGTTGCGACCTCGGTCC
>PVJN01055927.1:0-12928 GCA_004026805.1 Lasiurus borealis | reverse complement strand
GACCCTGATTCCTGGCTTCCAAGATGACATCAGCCTGCGCTCCAGCACCCATAGACCCAACTCGGCCCTTTCTCCAACCTCGTGCATGACCCTGATAATGGGCTCCAAGGAGACCCTGAGCCTGAGCTCTAGCCTCATCTTTAGCGACACGTCCACCCTGACGCTGAGCAGCCAGCAGGATGATTCTGAGGACAACACCGTCCACACCATGCCTCTGGAGGAAAGTCAGAGCTGGAGCGATATGGCCAACGTCGAGATGAGCCGGTTCCCGCTGGTGTTCCCCACCTACAACACCACAGACAAGGGCACCGCAGCCTTCCACAGCGCCCCTGAGCGTGAGTATGGCCAAGGCGACACCCCGAGAGAGGGCACTGTTCCGGGAGAACCTTGTGTTCAGACTTGTGGGCAGAGAGGGGGAAGAGGGAGAGGAAGGGGACAGCATTCAGTGGATAACAGGCAACATATTCATTATGCCCCGGAGACCTGATGCTCAGTCTCCGCTTGTTGGGTGACTTGGGTCAGGCTACTCAACCTCCCTGAACTTCAGTTCCCTTAACTTTAGTAATCTCCATTGGATGATACTTTCATTATGTCCAAATGAGAAGTGGACTAACTTTACTTCCTTCCCAAATGTATAGCTTTTTCTTTCTTGATAAATTTCAGACCTGGATGTTTAGGTCAGCATTTTTTTCCCCTTCCTTTTCTTTGTTCAGATCTCACCTGTAACTGGGGTTCAGTGCAGTCGGAACCAGGATTCAGTGCAGTCAGGCTCAGTTCATCTCTATTGAGTTTTGAGGTTTCTCCATGAGCAAAGTCTTGGGGTTCTACCTGGAACCTGTGCTCACTCTGACATGCTGGTGTTCTGTAAAGTAATCTCCTGATAGTTTTTGATGTTGTAAAGATTTTCTCTCATTTATTTATATCCCCAAATATTTTTGTTTGTTCATGGGCCAATAGATATTGCAATGAAAAACATTATCATATCTGGTAGGGTAAGAATACCTTTTAAATTCTCAAAACTGTTCTGAGGACAACAGCATCCAAACCATGCCCTGGATTTCTCTTCCATATATATTTTAGAACATTTTTGTCTAGGTCTAGGTCCTCAAAAAATCTTGCTGTCATTTTTATTAGAAAGCTATTAATTTACCTATCTAGTAAAGTTTTCATTTATATAGGATCCTAAAGGCCCAGTGCACTTGGGGGGTGGTCCCTCAGTCCTGCCTATACCCTCTTGCAGCCCTGGAGCCCTCAGGGGATCTCTGACTGATGGCTTAGGCCTGGTTCCCCTGGGAAGCAAGCCTAAACTGGCAGTTGGACATCCTTTTTTACTTATTTATTTATTTTTGCTGTGCAACTATTATTTTTTTTTAATTTAATAAATCTTTATTGTTCAGATTACTACAATTGTCCCTCTTCCCCCCCCCATAGCTCCCTTTCCCCCTAATTCCCATGCCCCCCCCTGCCCTTACCTCCTCACCGTTGTCCTCATCCATAGGTGTATGATTTTGTCCAGTCTCTCTCTGTACCCCCCACACCCCTTTCCGCCTGATAATTGTCAGTCCACTCCCTTTCTATGCCCCTGATTCTATTATATTCACCAGTTTATTCTGTTCATCAGATTTTTTATTCACTTAATTTTTAGATTCTCTTATTCATAAATATGTATTTGTTTTTCCTAATTTCTATCTTTACCTTTTTCTTCTTCTTCCTCTTCTTAAAGAGTACCTTTCAGCATTTCTTTTAATACTGGTTTGGTGTTGATGAACTCCTTTAGCTTTTTCTTATCTGTGAAGCTCTTTATCTGCCCTTCAATTCTGAATGATAGCTTTGCTGGGTAATCTTGCTTGTAGGTTCTTCCTATTCATCACTTTGAACATTACTTGCCACTCCCATCTGGCCTGCATAGTTTCTGTTGAGAAATCAGCTGACAATCGTATGGGTGCTCCCTTGCAGGTAATTAACTGTTTTTCTCTTGCTGCTTTTTAAGGTTCTCTCTTTTTCTTTTGCTCTTGGCATTTTAATTATGATGTGTCTTGATGTGGTCCTCTTTGACTTCCTTTTGTTTGGGGTTCTGTGCACTTTTTGGACTTGTAAGTCTATTTCTTTCACTAGGTGGGGGAAGTTTTCAGTCATTTCTTCAAATAGGTTTTCAGTATCTTGCTCTCTCTCTTCTTCTGGCACCCCCATAATTCTGATGTTGGTAGGCTTAAAGTTGTTCCAGAGGCTCCTTACACTATCTTCACATTTTTGGATTCTTTTGCTTTTCTAATTGAGTGTTTTCTGTTTCTTTGTATTTCAAATCTTTGACTTGATTTTTGTGTTCCTCTAGTCTGCTGTTAGGTCTCTGTATAATATTTTTTATTTCAGTCAGTGTATGTTTAATTTCTAGTTGGTCCTTTTTCATTTCCTCTTGGGTTTTGCTAAATTTATCCATCTTTTTTAGGAAATTCTTGAAAAATCTTTTACTGTGGTTTTGAATTCTATATCCAGTCATTTGTTCTCCTCCATTTCTTTCGTTTGTTCGTCTCTGCATTTTTGCTGCTTCCTTGAGTTGGTAGAGTAGCTTTGTGTTCTAGGTGTCCTATATGGCCCAGTAGCTCCGCCTTCCCAGTTACCTGAGGTGGACTCTCTTGCTGCACCCCTTTATGGACTGTGTGGACAGCCTTGCTGTATGTAGTTAAGTCTTTGTTGTTGTTGGTATCACTGGGAGGAATTGACCTGCAAGCCAATTGATTGTGAGGACCAGCTGTGTCTACATCAGGAGAACTTCTGTGCTGGAGTCAGCCTTATGATACAAGACTTGCAAAATTGCAAAAGCCTCTGTGTTCGGCTTGGATGGGGTGGAATCTCAGGGCTGAGCAGACAGCTTTGGCTTCCAGACAGTCCTACCCTATGCAGCTCATGGGCCTCAGTGTCCTTCAGTAATTACTGCAGCCCTCTCTGTGTGTACATTCATCCACCTCCAGACCTCTGCTTTTTGTGCCTCCCCTGAGTTTCAGTGTGCTCTGGAGACACGTATGAGTCTGGGTCCCCACGGTCTCACCCGAAACTGGGGTTCAGTGTAGTTGGAAATGGAATTCAGTGCAGTTGGGAAGTTCAGTCTTCCTCCTGCTAGAGAAAGCCAGTGGCACAATCAGTAGTCAGTCTTCTCTGCACATACTGGCACGCGTGCATCCAGACAGACCTCTGCCTTTCTCAACTCCCCTGAGTTTCCCTGAGTTTCCGTGCATTCCTCCCTTTTTTTGACAGTTCAGACTCCCCCTGTATGAATCTCGCCCGTAACTGGGGTTCAGTGCAGTCAAAACTGGGATTCAATCCAGTTGGGAGTTTCCGTCTCCCTCCCACTAGAGGAAGCCAGCCAGGCACTCCACCGCCATTCCTCTCCACATGCGTGTCTCTGTACCTCACCTTTTTGCAGCTCCTCTGAGTCTCTGTGAGCCCCTCTCTTTCCTTCTAGTTGTAGAATTTCCACTCAGCCAGCTTTCCTGTGGTTCTGGATAATGACCGCTTTGTCTTTTAGCTGTAGTTTTGAAATTGTTGTGTGAGGCAGAAGTTTAGGTGTTCACCTATGCCATCATCTTGGTTTCTCCTCGCAGTCGGACATCCTTAGTGCTGCTGTGGAGGCAGGAGAGACTCCCCCACTGCCACTGTGCTCGCCAGCCATGAGCCTGGCTTCTGGCTGAGCGGCACTCCCCCTGTGGGAGTGCACTGACCACCAGGGGCAGCTCTTATGTTGAGTGTTTGCCCCCTGTGGTCAGTGCATGTCATAGTGACTGGTCATTCCACAGTTTGGTCAATTTGCATATTAGTCTTTTATTATATAGAATATCCTTTACTAGAACTAACAAAGAATCTCTATCAAAATCTATTGCTGTTTTGTTTTGTGTTGTTAATCCTCAGTCAAGGATATTTTTTCCATTGCTTGTTTAGAGAGAGTGGAAAGCAGGGAAGGAGGGAAAGAGAGAGAGAGAGTGAGTGAAACATTGATGTGAGACACATCAATTGGTTACCTCCCACATGTGCTCCTACCAGTGTGTGGATGGAGCCTGCAACCCTTGTGCCCTTGACTGGAAATCAAACCTGAGACTCTAGTGCATGGCCCAATGCTCTAACCTCTGAATCACACTGGCCAGGGCCTATTGCACTTTTTAATAAGTTAATTCCTAGGTATTTTATAGTTTTTATTGCTATTATAAATCATCTTATTTTCTAATACAATTCTTATTTTGTACTGATGATGGTAATGATGTGGAGGAATTTTGTTTTTACATGTTGAACTTTAAAAAAACCAGCTTGAGATATAATTTACATACCATAAAATTTACCCAATTGAAATGTACAATTTAATGTTATTAAAATATACACAGAATTTTTTGCAACCTTCACCATAATCAATTTTAGAACATTTTCATCACCCCTAAAAGAAACCCCAAACCTTTTAGTTATCACCTTTGCCCCCCAGCTTTGAGAACCTACTTTTCTACTCTCTTTCTGTATAGATTTGCCTGCTTGACATTTTATATAAATACTAGTGGCCCGGTGCATAAAATTCACGCATATTAGAAGAGAGACCCAGAGTCAAGTCCCTGCCCACCCACATGCACCTCAAAATTGTGTGAGATGAGACCCAGACCCAGCCACATCCCCTATCCCCAACCACCACCCGGATTGGGCTAGATATAGACCCAGCCAGTCCCAACATTGTCAAACCCCCCTGGGCAGGAGGCTAGCCTCAGGTCCCCTGGCCCGGTGCCAGGATGGGGTGTGTGGCCAGCCAGCTGTTTTGTAAGCTGTGCCTTAGTTTGGGTTTGTCTGATGTTCCCTCAGGATCACATCCCTGCCATGCACCCCAGGCAGGCAGGAAAGGTACAGGAGTGGTGCTAGCTCTCTCCCATTGCCGGCTATCTGGTTCCATTACTGATGATATTCATGTCAATCACTTGAGTGAGATGGCCAGATGCCTCATGTTCAAAGAAAAAAAAAGGACAAGGAAGTCAAGGAAAGGCTAAGGACTGAGGACACAAAACAGATGAGACAAAAAGGCCAATGAGGGATTTGGAGCTGGGTCTCTTTTTCCAGAAAAACATTCCTGAGACGGTCTGTGACATCGCAGTGGGGTCTGGGGATGAAAAGTGAGCCAAGATTCTCCACCGTAAAGTCACTGTTTACCCCTTTGTAATAAATATTATGTGGGAAGCTACTCTGAAAAGGTGTAAATATCCCCATCAGACTTTCAATGGGCTAATTTGCTTATTTATATCAATATAGAGTTGTGGCTTCCTTTTACTCAATGGACTATATCATCAGTTGAAGCCATCATTTATTGTGATACTCAAGCTTCCCCCAATTTGGCCAGTGGACTCCCTTCCAGCTTTTGTGTCCCTGTGACAGATCTGCATTGTTCCATGAACTCTCTTCCTTATTTCCGGTACAAGATGTCTCTTCCTTGGTTTCTGGCTGATCTTACACTTTCTCTGCCCAAGGCCTAGAGTCAGCCATTTCTCCAAGGAGCCTTGTCCCTTTTAGAGGAGAATGGTACCCTTGGTGCTGGCCGTTTTCACTGCTATTGGGGTATCTCTGCGTTTCCCTATTGGCTCCATCTTCCAGCATCCTCTGGTAGCCAACATGGCCCTGAAGTTCCAGGCTCATCAGAAGGAGAGAGATAAACTCTCTTAAATGAAGAGCTCTATTGCCCTGCTCACCCAGGAGCCCATCCTTGGACAAACCACTGTGGCTGAGGGCACGGGACTCTCTTGGCCACGTGTAGGTTGCACCCCTAGGTGAAGAGGGGTGATGGGTGGGACTTGAATAATTTTGCTTCACCCAGCTTCATGGAATGGGTAACCCATAGGGGAGGCAGGGAAGTCTGTCACCAAGAGAAAGAGGAGGAAATCTGGGGCTGACAAAATAGCAGGCATCTACTATCACAGTAAGAGTTTAATTATAAAATGTGAGAACGGTTGAAAAGAGAGAGTAAGATGACACACAAGAGGATCACAGTGGGTCCCCTGTTGGCCTGAAGGTTAAGGGAAGCCTCTTTGAGAAGTGACAAGCCAGCTTAGATGTGAAGGGCGGGCACGAGACCTGGGTGAGGGACCTGGCAGGGGATTGGCCCCGGCAGAGGAAGATGCCTGCGCAAAGGCCCCGGGGAGGAAGCTTGTCTGGGCCTGAAAGCCTGTGGCCAGTGTGGCCAGAGCATGGTGAGTGAGGGGCAAGCAGCGGGCAGGGCCCGGACAGGGAGGGAGGCTGACCTGGCAGGGCCTTGACAAGGATGCTCAGCGAACTGAGGTGCCACTGACGGGTTTTAGGGAAGGGAGCTCCGTCTGGCTGCTGGGGAAGTGGGGATTGGAGAAGCCCAGTTGGGGAGGAGAGATGGGACTATGGCACCCAAGGTACACTGGATCTTCCTACCCTCTTCTCTTCCATTGAAATTATGACATGCAGGAGCCTTCGATGAAGAAACCACATGCCTGGTGAACGCACCAGGGAAGAGAGAGGATGGCAACAAAATGACTCTGGTATGCTTCCTGCCCACCCAGCGGTGGGCTTCCTGGGATGCCCCTGCCTTTCCCAGCCCTCACTCTCAGCCCCAGCCCCAACATCCCCTGTTTCACCCCCGGCTCCTCTCCTCTCCATGGTGCTCATCACCATCTGACGCACAGTGTGCTTTACTTCTCCATCTTCTTTCTTGTTAGTCTCTCCCACCATAAGGTTTCCCCTGTGAATCGGGGATTTCTGTCTGTCTTCTTCACATCTGCTTTCCCTGGGCACTGCCTGGCGCACCATCGGGGCTCTGTAAGATTTCTAAGCAATTGTGAGAGGGTCTCTAAAGGAGATAGAAAGGCTGGACACAGGCCAGACCTAGGTCTTGGCCATGCAGCAGGCCTCGGGAGGCCAGAGAAAGCCAGTAACTGCAGCATGTGGTGAGGGCCAGTGGGGCAGACTGGACAGGCTGGTGGACATGAATATGACACACAGAGTGTGGGCAAGCCTGGTTGATGGACAGTCTGGAGGCTGGGGATCCACCCAGGCCAGGACTCCCAGGAGGAAGGCCTGCCCCCAGACAGCTTCAAGGCCAGCTCCCGTCTCTGAGGCAATGCAGGGTGAGGTTGAGGGTGGGGAAGTGGTGACAGGACTAAGAAGAGGTCTTGCATTTGGGGAGCCTCTGTCCTTATTCCTTAATATGCTTCCAGTTGTTCACCTTGCTCTGGCCACACTACCTTTTTCTGTTTCTCAGGCCAACCCCATTCTCTTCTTTTTTAAATATATTTCTTTATTGATTTCAGAGAGGAAGGGAGAGGGAGAGATAGAAACATCAATGATGAGAGAGAATCATTGATCAGCAGCCTTCTGCATGCCCCCTACTGGTGATTGAGCCCACAACCCAGGCATGTGCCCTTGGCCAGAATCAAACCTGGGACCCCTCAGTCTGCAGGCCAACGCTCTATCCCCTGAGCCAAACAGGCCAGGGTGCCAAACCCATTCTTACCTGAGGATCTTTGCACTTGTTGTTACTTCTGCCAGGAAGGTTCTTCTACTTACAAGCTAGGCATAATAAAGCTGACTGAGCTCTATCTATCTATCTATCTATCTATCTATCTATCTATCACCTATCTATCTAAAAGCCTAAGCAGCCATCTGATAGTCTGACTGTCGGACCAGAAGCTATGATGTGCACTGACCACCAGGAGGCAGACACTCAACACAGGAGCTGCCGAGCTGCAATGACTTGGCAGCTGTGGTTCTTGGGTGATGCACCTGGAACCAGAGAGGAGGGAGCCTGATTCCAGGGTGCATCACCCAAGAACCACCCTTTTGCAATCTGGGACCCCTCAGGAGAGATATCAGAGAACAGACCAAGGGACCCCACCAGTGCACAAATCCGTGCACTGGGCCTATAGTATTACATAATGTACGCACAGCCCTGAGCACAGTCCCTGCACAGGAAGGGTTTATTACTGCAACCACTCAACACATTTAATTGAGTCCCTACTATGTGCTAGGCACTGTTTCAGGCACCAGAGATTCAATAGTGAAGTGAAATTCTAGTTTGGGGAGACAAGTAGACCCTCCTTCTAGTTCTTCACATGGCTATTTCTTGTCATTCAGGACTGGGATGAAATATTTTCTCCTCTGAAAGGCCTTCCTTGACCGTTCAGTCTGAATGAGCCATCTCTCTCCCATCACTTTTGCAGTTGAAGTGGTCAATCTCTGTAAAACAAACCACCCCGAAACTGGGGAAGTAAGGATGCAAAGGGCCCAATTTCTCATGATTCTAAAATTTGACTGGGCTCAGCAGGTGGTTCCTCTGCCCTGCATGGTGTAGACTGAGATCACTGGAGGGGGTGGGGTGGAGTGGGGCTGGAACATCCAAAATGACCCCATGTTCCAGTGTCTTTCTCCACGTGGTGTCATCATTCCATGGCAGCTGGGTTCCAGAGGGGAAGAGTTGCCAGTTCCTTTATGGGTTAGGCCAGGAACTGCACAGCATCACCTCCATAGCACCCTATTGGTCCAAGCAAGTGGTGAGATGAACCCAGATTCCAGGGCCATCTGTCCTGTTGGTAGGAGTGGGAAAGAACTTGTGGGATCTCTAACCCACCACACTGTCCATCTGACGACTTTGTTTTGCCTTCTTTATTATATGAAGCTATTTACTTTCATGTTTTCTTTCTTCTGCTTTAAGAGAAAAAGAATGAACAGATGAACTGGCATTGGTTAATGTATTCCCTCTCTCAGGTAGCAGAACACCTTAATCTGACTAGGATGTGCCCTTAGGAAGGCAGATAGCAGAGGCCCTGAAGAGGTATTACTGGCCCTATGTGGCTCAGCGAGTTGAGGATCATCTAATGCATCAGGAGGTCGCATTGGAGTTCCTGGTCAGGGCACAGGCTGGGCAGCAGGCTCCAGTAGGGGGCATGCAGGAGGCAGTTGACGAATGTTTCTCTCTCACAGATGTTTCTCTCACCCTCTCTCTCTCTCTGAAATAAATAAAAGCACATTTTATAAAAAGAGGTATTACTCATGGTGAGATTTCAGCTTGAGATAATGGGACCCTTCCTGTCCCCCCAGCTGCGACCTCTCCTCCCTTAGTTGACTGGTAGAGTGGTGGTGGTGGGGGAGTTTAACAGTTCCTCAGATCTGTCCTCCCCCAAATGCTGTTCTTCAAAAATTATCCACCCCTTCCCGCTGTCACCTTCTCAAACCTCACCCTGCCCCTCAGAAGTTCCCCTTGCGGTTTCTCATTTGTCTTGGGTGATGCTGGGAGCTGGCAGCTGGGGAGGAGAGGCTGGCCCGCCTGCAGGTGGCGGGCGGTAGATGCAGGGGTAGGGACAGCCCCTGAAAGCTGGGTTCAGTGTGGCCCTCACCCTGTGTCTTTGCCCTCTGCTGCCCCCGAGGTCGAGAATGTCGTCGCCCTCCAGGAGAACCAGGACGGTGAAGGGGAGAAGAAGACCATGATGAAGAAGATGATGGTGTGGGAGCCTCATCCCTGTCTGTGGCACTGGGGTGGGGAGGGAACGGAAGTCCCGAGTCCACCCGCTGAGGAGGTGGTGCGAGGACAGACGAGGAGGCAGGAACTTGGACTTGAGTCCCAGCTGCACCTCTAGCTGCCCTCTGCCCACCTAGAGGGAGCTCGGGCAAGTCATTCCCCTCCTCTGCACCTCACTCATCTCATCCTGATAATTCCCAAGTCCCTGCTCATTGGGAGGACACAAGCCAGAGGTTTGTTCTCTGGAAAGCAGTATATACCCACCCAGGAACAGTTATTTAATGCCAGCAATTCCTCCTGGCGGGGAGGGAGTTTCCTTGCCATGTTGCAGAATAAAATCACTTCTCAGTTATCCACAGGATGGACAGGGTGGGGATAACCCCGGAGCTTTCCAAAATTGCATTTAGCTGTGGGTCCCTTAAAGAGAGAGAACATCCTTGCCCTCGGTACGATTGTTTAACTAGCATCAATTGCGCACCTATTGTGTGCAGGTACTAGGTCAAAAGTGAGACGTCATTGGACCGTCTTTAAAGGAATTCAACTGGACTTCTTTCAGGAGCCCTGCGCTGTGTTTTTGCTGTGGGCCAGTCCGTGATTTAAATATACCTCCCACAATGAGGCTTCAGAAACAGTTCTTGCTGAGCCCCCATGAGATAATGGGACCTTATCTTGTGGTTAAGGGTGTTTTTGGTGGCATTGAACTGAGCGTGCAGGGCAGTGAGCAGGCTTATGGGAGTGGAGGAGGGAATTCTGGCCAGGGGAGGGGCTCGGCCGCCCGCTCCTTGTAAGAGGGGTGGCCGAGACCCCTCATCGGCCCAACTGTGGTCCCCTGTCCAGAGGCAGATCCAGGAGGAGCCGCTGGATTCCCTCTCCAGCTCCATCCGTCAGCAGGCCATGGAGACTCTGGCGCAGCTGAGGTGTCCACACCCCCACCCTCCCCCATGCCCTTCTTCCCATGGGCTCTGCCTCTTTCTTTTGGGGCCTCTGCTGTGGCCCAACCCCACTCCCATGTCTTCTCCTCTCCCCTTGCCCAGTCCCTCCTCCCCCACCTCATCCCACCCGTTGTGGGTATGAATCTCAAGCCCATCCGTACACCTCCATCATCCCAGCCCTGCCTTCCCAGCCCCAGCCTCCGGCCACAACCTCCTTCTCCCCACCTCACTCCACGCCTTTGCTTTCTGTCTCTTCACCAGCCACACCCAGCCGGCCCTGGGTGTTCGGGAGCGGTCCGAGCTGGTGAACACGTGCGTGAGGAGTGTGTTCTCCCTGCCCTCTGTGCAGGCCATGCAGGAGAAGGATGAGGCCAAGGCTGAGAGCATACAGGTGAGAGGGCCCTCCCCACCAGGTCCTGGGCTGCCCAGGGCCCTCCGAGTGAGGCACCTTCCAGGTGATGAGGATGTCCACCCTTCTGCTCAGACGGCAGGGCCTTGGGCAGTTTGCCGACCCTCTCCTGGACTGAGAGGAATGTTTGGTGAGTGAAAGAATCTTTGGAATAGGGATCAACCCCTTCTCTGGAGTGTTCTGTCCACTTCTGAGCCTGGCCCTGCCCTGCCCTATGAGAAGGATGTGGGCAGATGCTGGCCTGCCAGAAGAGGTGGCCAGGATGGAGAGGAGGAGGGCTGAGGATGAAGAAAGTCTGAGCTGAGGCCTGGAGAAGTAGGACCTCCAGGAGCTCATTCCCACAAGCTCTTTTTTTTAAAAAAAATATATATTTTATTGATTTTTACAGAGAGGAAGGGAGAGGGATAGAGAGTTATAAACATCGATGAGAGAGAAACATCGATCAGTTGCCTCTTGCACGCCCCCTACAGGGGATGTGCCCGCAACCAGGATACATGCCCTTGACCGAAATTGAACCTGGGACCTTTCAGTCCACAGGCCAATGCTCTATCCACTGAGCCACACCGGTTTCGGCCCCACAAGCTCTTTACGCCTCTGCAGGGTTGTCCTAGGAGTCGTGGGCAGAGGGGACCCTCAGGGTAGGATGTAGGGTCAGTGGGGGAAGTTAAAGGAAAGGCGTTTCAGCTCAGGGTAAGGCACATTCATTCATTCTTTCGTCCATCAAATATTAACTGAGGGTCTACTCCTGAAGTGCAGGGGTGAGATGCAATAGGGGTAAGGGCAGGGGGGAGATAGACATGATCAGGAAATCTTACAATTAATGCAAAATTACACCACCAGCAAAATGTTGCAGGCAAGGACTTTGTGCTGTAAGAGTCCAGAATGGGGGAACCTGGCCTAGACGGGGGTCTCTGGCCTAGATGGGGGTCAGGGGTCATGGTGCTGGAGCTGAGGTTAAAGAAGTGCTAATTAGCCAAAGGGAATGGGGCTGGCACACCAGGCAGCGGGAACAGCCTGTGCAGAGGCCTGAGGACAGAGAGAACATGGTGTCTGCAAGGCTGACACTGAGGCAGTGTAGCTGGAGAGCTGAGGGCCAGGCTAGAGTGCTGGGAAGCAAGGCAAGAGAGCTGAGGGAGCCAGACCAGGTGGCAGTAGGAGGGCTCAGAGTTCCAGAGTGGGGGTTAGGGTGGAGGGTGCGAGGGGAAAGAAAGCAGTCCCCTTGTAGCACCAGTACTAGCCAGCAGAGGTCAGCACTGCACAGTGATAGGCTGCAGAGGAGAGGGAAGGAGGAGGAAGTTGGCGAGTGAGGTTTGCTTGGTGGACGCGTTGTTATCAGGAACAGTGACAACATGAGAGACAGACATGGTGACTTGGCAGGACGAGGGAAGACAGGGGAGAGAGGGCCTTCCCAGCATGGCTCGAATCCACTGCTCAGCCTTGTGCACGTATAATGCACGCTCTTGCTGAAACAATTCCAGGGCTGTGGTGTGGCCGACAGAGGAGGCGTCTGGGAGGGCAGAGAAGGCCCCTGAAAAGGCGACTTGGAAAACCCACTGAGGCTTAGGGGAATAGTAATTAAAAGGAGAATCAGAGACAATGATAAAGTTTATCTAGCTCTTACCGCGCTAGAGCATCCTCCCACCCTCATTGGTTGCTTACCTGGCCTATAGTAGATGCTCAGTGAATGTTGGGTTTCTGCTTTCTCCTCCTTTAGGGTAAGAAGAGAATGGATAATAATTATCAATTTGTTGATACGGAATCTGTAACCCTTGGAGGGGAAGGAATGTGTCCAATAGCATACATCGAGTTAGTCTCAGAGGAGGGACCAGAGAGGAGCTTTCCTGCCTTCCTTCCTCCCCCCCCACCCCCCCCCCCCCCCCCCCCCCCCCCCCCCACACACACACAAGGGTTGCCTGGGCCTGGAGTCTGCATGCTGTCATTGTCCAGTGGCCTCCTAGTGGCTTGGTCCTCCTCCTGTCCACAGATACTCTACCGCCAGACCGTGGATGCCCTGCAGGCACTGCTCAACGCTCTCTTTGTTGAGGACCCCACTCCTGCTGGGCTGAAGAGCATTTTGGAGGTGTGGGGACCGGG
>PVJN01055926.1:0-12931 GCA_004026805.1 Lasiurus borealis | reverse complement strand
GTGTGTGTGTGTGTGTGTGTATGTGTGTGTGTGTGTGTGAGAGAGAGAGAGAGAGAGAGAGAGAGAGAAAGAGAAATCAATTGAGATTTTAGTTTACTATTAATATATGCCCATGGTAGAAGTGTTGAATTTCAGAGGAAATTTGGTAAAGAAGCAATAATGATCTAAAAACATCTCATAAAATACTTAGCATGCAAATAAATAATTTACTAGTAACACCATGTTTTGTATGATCAGAATTTTCTTCAGTCTCTTCAGAGCATAATAGTTCTTTAAGTATTGGGTAAACATTTCATTATCCTATGCTTGCCTGTAGTTGTTAAAAAATCATTATCTATTTATTGCCTCCATTTTTTCAGTTAGTAGTTGCAAAGAAAAATTGGCTTAGTAGCAGAGTGGAGTTAAATTGTTACAAGGTAATATTGAACAATCATGTAAAATTTGGTATTATCTCATACATATAAGTGAGGGAGGAGGGAAAGAGAGATTAGAAAGATGCTGGTGCTAACAATTTCAAAATAAAAGTTACCCCTCCAATAACTATTTTAGTGTAGCAGGGAATGGGAGAGGGAACATGTCACCAGTCCTTGGTGGTAGGGAATCCTCGGGTCCTGCAGTTCATGACCAGGAAAAAGCCACCCTTTGGTTCCCCTGGAGGCTGCAGCTCACCCATCAGCAGTGCCCAGACCCCAGCTACTCTCTAAACTGCAGCTCTGTCCCATTTCTAGATTTTCTTTCCATGGCTGAGTCCAGGTGAAGATTAATAATAGTATCAGTAGATCATTTTGTATAAACCCAGGAGCCAGGCTGCTGAAATTAAAATCCTGGCTCAAGTTGTTTCCTAGACTGTGAAATGGGAATGATGGTAACCTGGTTGTTGAGAAGATTAAATGTGTTAACTAAAGGGAGTGGGAGGAGATTAAAAACAAGTATGGAGTTAAAGGACCAAGCAAAACATAATCATATATCTTCCAGTTCTTTTCACACCTCTGGTAATATGTTTATTTAGCTGAGAATCCACATATCCTGCTGGCATGGGATAGCGTGGGCCTGGCTTAAGATATATCTATAACAGTTCTCACTCCATCTCTTCTTTTGAGTTGCTTTGTGGTTACTTTCAAGTTTTATTATGTCCACTGAATTCTCCCTGCATGTCTAATTTCTTCTTGGAATCAAAGGCAGTGCCAGGGGATGAGGTTCGGTGCTGTTTTGCTCTGCTGATGGAAATGACGAGAGAACTTTTCACTCTTTGCAGAGGCAACCTGAGTGGAAGGAGTGTGCTGTGCTGGCTTAATAGTGCTCAGGAGAACATGCTGGAATGTGAGTCGGTTGGTTGTTTTCCAGGAAGGTAAGATTGGCCTCAGCAGGTCATCTCTTCAGTGGCCTAAAAGTAAAGCTTTGCTGGAATGACCAAGTGTGGCTTTGATGGAATACCATTGGCTTACTCAATTGGGATGGTTGGGGGTGTTAAGACCGAAGGCCTTGGGCATTATATGCTGGACATCATATGGGGCAGAAGCTCCCAGATTTTCCTGAAGGAAAAATGAAGGCTCCTCTTTTTACCTAGTACATGGCCTGAGTAGGATGTGTGAGAAGGGGAGATGCTTGGAAGGTTTAGGAATGACTCTCCCCTCCCAGCACAGAATAATAATGGTGCTCACGATGGCTACATTTTCCTTGCTTAATTAGGTGATTGCATATATCTTCAATTGCAGCTCTTGAACTGTTAGCATTTCAGGTAGAGAGAGAGGAGGTAATTGCAAAGTGGCCATTTTCATTTTTTTCTACATTGTCTAGGATCCAAGACCTTGAGACAATTTATTTTATGTGACTTCCCAGATTCTTATCCCAGCATTTATGGCTGGCAAGTGTCCATCACAGTCAGCGAGGTGGAGATATTTTTTCCTACGGACTTGCTCCATTGTCATCACTTTCCTTCCTTTTAATTAACTGAGGGAATAGAAGGTGGTCTGGTTATTGGATGCAGATGGCATAGTATCATTTTGGAATGTATTCTATTTACTGATGGGCAGGTTACTTTTATGTCCTGAAAGGAGATGTAAAGAATTGGCAGCTAAAGTTTTCAATTGAAGATGCCTACAGATTGAATGCAGGTGAAATTAGCTTATTGTTAATACAGGGAACTCAATAACTGAATTGAAAAGGTGGGATTCAGGTGAGGTTTATGAAAGCCTACTAATATCATAGCAGCCAGAAAACTGGGAACCTTAGTTCTGTCAATCAATCCGGTGGATATAGGAGAACTCAGTTTCTTTGTCTCAATGAGGTCTCTTCTTTTGAAAGCTTTTATGATTATGATCTTGTTTAGAATGTGTAACTTAGATATTACTGGTGCCATAGACTATAAATTGATATAGACTTATCAGTGTTATAGACTGTTATAGACAGATACTTATCAAAAGTATTTAACCAAAAGGTATAGTCACATAATGGTCCTAATAAATCATGCTGCAGGGAATAGTACACAAGTAAGGAAAAAATATTAACGGAAATATTGACCTTAAGATAATAGAATTTCTGGAATGTTCTATCAAAGCTGGGATACCTGAGTACAAGTTGTTCAGCCAGCTGCTGTCTTGCGAGTAGAGTCATGATGTCCATTGTTGTGCTAGGGGGCATCTGGATTAGCTGGGGCTCCTGGAGCTGACCGTTGGTGTTGTCCTCATCAGTGAATATTAGAGCTCCTCACAGCTGTCCTAAAAACAGCAGGAAGCTGGCTCCTGACCAGCAAAAGGATTTCAGAATCCTTCAGTCTGGAATAAATATTCATATGCAGAAGTTAAGAGTGACAGTTCATCCAAATCTTGAGGTAGCCCTCAAGACATTTGGTCAGGTGTTAAGTGTGCAGTGGAAAGTTAAGGTGTTCAAAAAATTATTCTCATTTTTTATAAGATATACATTATACATATTTCCATAAAATTCTTTTTTCACCTGTTGCAAAGGTAGGAATAGTAGAGTCAATGTAATGTGAAGATGTACAATTTGTGAAGAACAGCAGTTGTCACAACTGACAATCCAGGGTCTTCACCTCCTGCTTTCTCAATCCTTCTGTCTTCTTACTTCCTGACTTGTGTCAAAATGTTTTCTTCCATTTTCCAGAATACTACCCTCGAAATATAAGCACATTTTTGTATATGTAAGATTTGGGGTTGGAAAACTTCTATATCTTTATCTACTGCTAGGAGAGTATTTACAAGACTCCCAGTTCTCCTTAAATAAAGGAATTGCAGGTAAACAAAGGGAAAGTTGCTTATTTAGCACTGTGCATACACTCTACCTGTTTGGCTCTGGGCCACACCCATTAGTTGATGCTGAAGCAACATTTTGAATTTATTTAAGGAAACCCAGCATTGTAGAGCTGTGCTGTTCATTGTGGTGGCTGATAGCTCCATGTGGCTATGGAGGCACTTGAAATATGGCTAGTTTGAATTGAGATGTGCTTTAAGTGTAAAATATATGTTGAATTTCCAAGACATACTATGAAAAAGAATGTAGGTTATCTTAATAATTTTTATACCAATTATATGTTGAATAGAAATACTTGGGATACATTAGGTTGAATAAAATGTATCATGAAAGTTAATTTTACTTGTCTCTTTTATAATGTAGTTACTAGAAAAGTTAATTGCATATGTGGCTTGTATCATATAAATTGGACAGGACACTATATAGACTATGTATTTAAAAGTCTTCAGAGAAGTCCAAAAATATTTCTAAATGTTTATATTATAGCAGCAAGTACTAAAAAAAATCCACCCTGAAAAAAATAACTTTTAAAGAGAGTCAGTATTGAGGTAACAGTGAGTTCAAAGGACAGGAAGAACATTGCCTGGGAGTTACCAAGGGCTGAGGCAGCACAGAGAGAGGAGACCATCTGCCACGTTCCAGGTGATATAGGAAGGCTGACTGTACAGGATCACTGGATTTAGATGGTAGAGAAATAACCATGAAAATATGGATTTTCCAAATGTCTAGCTCTACAGAAGTCAATTAAAGGGGATTATGTTGGAGGACAAAAAATCCCAGGTTTTTAGGTGAATTATTTTCAGCTTTTATTGCTTAGATGGTCCAACAAAGCTAATATGGGGGGAATTATAGCCACTACCAATATCAAAGAAATAATAAAAGTTATATGAAGTGGGAAGTTTTGCAGAAATCAAGGTTTCAAGCCTAAAAGTGAAGAATTTCCATAATGCTCAATACTCTAAACAGATACGGGGTGCTATCATATTCCCTAAGACAGTGGTCGGCAAACTCATTAGTCAATAGAGCTGCAAACTGCGGCTCGCGAGCCACATGTGGCTCATGAGCCGCAGTTTGCCGACCACTGCCCTAAGATAACAAGTCATGGTGAAACTGAACACCAAATGGAAGGTTTTGGAATATGGAGAAACAACTGAAAATGGGAATTGTTTGTTTCTTCCTTAACTTTCAGCTCTTATTTGTTATGGAGTCTTCCTTCAACTTATTGGAGCATAACTTACATAAGATGAAATGTTTCCATTTTAAGTGGAAAACTGGGTGAATTTTGAAAAATATGGACATTCATGTAACCACCATCCTGTCAACATATATAATACTCTGTTACTCCAGAAAATTCCCTGGGGTCCACTGCAACAATTCCAGGCCACCAGAGATCTGTTTTGTAGTCCTTCAGATTAGATTTGCCTCTCCTAGAACTTCATATGAATGGAATAACATACTTTTTGGTGTCTGGTTTCTTTAGCTTAAGATTTATCAATACCTAATGCCTTTTTCTTGCTGAGGAGTATTCCATTGTGTGGATAAACACATTTTATTTATCCCATAACCCATCGATGGACATTTGTCTTTTTTCCAGGTTTTTTTTTTTCTTCTCTTATAAATAACACTAATACTCATAGGCAGGATTTGTGTGGGCATACATTTTCAAGTGGATTGGGTAAATACTTACCTAAGAACAAGATTGATGAATGCAAGTATTTAGTACTGTAAGAAACTGACGAACTATATTCCAAAGTGGGGGCACCGTTTTGAATTCCCACTAGCAGTGAATAAGGGTCCATCTTGCTCTGAACCTTTTCCAGTGTAAGGTGTCTATTCAACTCTTTTGCTTACTTTTCAGTTGAGTTGTTTTCTTACTGTTGAATTTTAAAAGTTTTTGTATATTTTAGATTTAAGTCCTTTATCAGATACTGGAGACCAGTGCATGAAATTCATTAGGGGAGGAAGGGTCCCTCAGCCTGGATTGTGAGAGAGCGAAGGCCATGCTGAGGGATCCCACTGGTGCACAATCAGGGCCAGAGAGGGACGTGGAAGGTTGGCCAGCCAGAGAGGGACTGTGGAAAGGCTCCAGGGCATGTCAGGCCCAGGCATGTCAGGCCCATCTCACTCAGTCCTCATTGGCTCCCAGCAGCAATCTAACCTACTGATCAGAGCATCTCCTACCTGGTGAACAGTGCACATCATAGTGAATGACTGGCTGGTCAATTGTCTGCCCTCTGGTGGTCAGTGCATGTCATAGCAAGTGGTTGAGCAGTCTTAGCATATCATTAGCATATTATGCTTTGATTAGTTGAATGGCTAACTGGATGACTGGACCCTTAGCATATTAGGCTTTTATTATATAGGACTAGAGGCCTGGTGCATGAAATTTGTTGCACGGGGTAGGGGAGGGGAGGTGTGTCCCTCAGCCCAGCCTGCATCCTCTCCAATCTGGGACCCCTGAGAGATGTCCAACTGACCGTTTAAGCTCAATCACTCCCTAACCATACCTGATCACTCCCTAACCACTCCTCTGCCAGCCTGATCTATGCCTAACTGCTCCCCAGCCAGCCTAATCACCCCTAACTGCCCTCCCCTGCAGGCCTGGTCACCCACAACTGCCCTCCCCTGCTGGCCTGATAATCCCTAACTGCCCTCCCCTGCCAGCCTAGTCACCCCCAACTGCCCTTCCTTGCAGGCCTGGTCCCCCCAACTGCCTTCCCCTGCCAGCCTGGTCACCCCCAATGGCCCTCACCTGCAGGTCTGGTCTTTTCCGACTGCCCTCCTCTGCTGTCCATCTTTTGCAGCCATCTTATGTCCACATGGGGGCAGCCATCTTTGACCAGATGGGAGTGGCCATATTGTATGTTGGAGTGATGGTCAATTTGCATATTACTCTTTTATTATATAGTATGTGTTCTGAATACATTTTTCTCCCAATCTATGGTATTTTCCCCCTCCATTCTCTTAACAGTGTGTTTCACAGACATGATTTTAAAAATTCTGATACATTTTAACTTATTAATGTTTTCTTTCTTGGATTGTGGTGTGTGTGAGTGTGTGTGTGTGTGTGTGTGTGATGCTATGGTTTAAATGTGTCACTCCAAAATTCATTTGTTGAAATATTAACCCAAAATTATGGTATTAGAAGTCAGGGTTTGGGGAGGTGCTTAAATCATGAGGTGGAGCTCTCATAAATGGAATTAGTACCTTATAAAAGAGGCTCCAGAGAGCTCCCTGGCCTCTTTTGCCATGTGATCTTCAATCTACAGCCATTGTGGTACCCTGTTTTTAGACACTCAGCTTCCAAAACCATGGGAAATAAACTGTTGTTTATGAGCTAACCAGTCTATGGTATTTTTCATGGCAGCCAGAACAGATTAAGACATCACCAAACCCATGATCACTTCCATTTTCCTTTATGGTTTCTTCTTATTTTATGTTTATTCAAATCTTTAAAAAATTTATTCTTGAGATAGTTTCAGTAGTTTATATCTTTCTAGGAATTCACCTATTTCACTTAAGTGATCTAATTTGTCATAAAGTTATTTATAGTTATCTTAAATTATTTTATTTTTGTAAGGTTGGTAGTAATATTCTGTCTTTCATTTAATTTTAGTAAGTTGAGCCTTCTCTGTTTTTTTCCTGGGTTAGTCTAATGAAAGGTGTGTCAAATATGTTGACTTTTTTGAGAATCGACTTTTTTGTTTTGTTTATCTTCTCTATTATTTTTTAATACTGTATTTTATTATTTTCACTCTAATTTTGTTCCCCCTCCCTTTCTTATTTTGGGTTTATTTTTTTCCTTTTTTCTCCCAGTGTGTTTTGGTGGAAGGTTAGGTTGCTGACTTAATATTTTTCTTCATATATAATATATGTGTTTTCTCCCAAAATAAAAATTCAAGAATAAATGCATAGTTGTTACAATGTTTTAATTTATATTAAAACAAGTGAAAAGTGGTGAATGATTCTCATTTGAAATCTTTCTTGTGTTTAGAGTTGCAAAAACTTATGGCTGTTGAGAGAGAAGTTAGAAAACATTGTATTTCCTGTGAAGTGCTGAAATATGAGTTATTTTGTCAAGATTCCTGCAGCAAATCTTGAAAGCTGCATTTAACTCCCTGCAGTGAATCTCTCCCCCCATCTTTTCCTCTCTCTCTTTTATTCTCTCTCATTTCCCCCTCCCTCTTTCTCTCTCAACATCAGTTACGTTTGATGTTTTTCCTGTCCAGATAGCACAGCATTGCTATTACAGGTACATGTCAAATTTAAACTTTAAAAACTATATTCCTCCTAAGAAATGTGTACTGTAATCTGAAGTATAAATCTCTGATTACATCTGAGAACTTCAAGTAAAGCACATGATTAAACACTATTTGCTATTAGTCTAAAAAATCCCAACAGAGAGAATACAAGCCGGCTGACAACATGAGATATGTCAGTCATTTGGTCCCCTGCTATTTCATGCCATATTATGGGAGCTCTTACCTGGGCTCAGCAGAAGTCATACTTTTTAGACATTGTAAGATATAAGGGGCCGAGCAGGCTCCTGACCTAATGGAAGTGGAAATATTGTTACAGAAATGGGTTATTTTATATAGACATTTCAGCAAATTCCATATAGAATTATTCACATAAGGTTCGTGGCCAGTTAAAAATGACCCTTCCTGGATGTTTATATGGAAAAATCCACTTGAAAAATGTTCTATTCTCTTTTTTTTTTCTTCTGATGGAAATCTGCCCGAGAGATTGTCAAAGAATTTTTCCTGTAGCTCCCATTAGCAAAATGATTCATAGCCCAAACCTGCAGCTGCTTATATATAATCAATATTTACACACCAAGAATGCTGTGTGTTTGCTACTTTAGAGGAAGAAAAATACTAGAATATAATCAATGACAAATTTTATACTGGCCTAGAAAGATAAAAGTAAAAAATCTCATTGCCTTATATGGCACAGTAAAGATATTTCCCTACTCTTCTCTCATCCTCTCTATTTCAACATAGCACAGTAAAGATATTTCTCTCCTTTTCTTAAACATCATCCCATATAAAGAAGAAGAAAAACAAAACAAAACAGAAAACACTAAGTTTACCATGAATGAAATGAAAAAGAAACTGAACATTGAGGTGGAAGAGTGTGGGGGTGATGAGGAAAATGCTGTCCTGCCATCCATATCCTTGCAGACACTGGAGAATGGAAAGTACCATAGATAGGGCATGTGGGACCAGAGGGGACAGGGCGTTTCAGACACATCTCAGGCACAGAGGACAGAGATCAGGGGAGCTGAGTGACATGAGGGTGTTGAACAGAGTCTGCATTTGGGTAGTGGACCTTCTGTCTCTCTTCCCCAGCCGGCGGCCAGGTTACAGCAGGGGATGCCTCTCCAGGTAAAAGGTGGGAGGATCTGCCTCTGGAGAAATCAAACCCTCCTCCCTCAAGGGAAAGATTTACGACTTTGGCAATTGGGGATTCCTAACAGAAACAAGTTCAGGGACACGCCTTCTTTATTTTTACATAATAAATAAAGCACACCATCTTTTATCTCTACACTTAGTGTTGTTTTATGTCATGCTTAAGAAGTCTTTTCCTGAGGGGAGGTTATGGTGTGGAAATTCTCACATATTATCATTTTTGTATATATAATTTTATGATATATTTTAAATATTATGTGTATATAACTTGAAAATATTTTGTAATACATATTTTTTGTAAATTATGTATTATATTAAATTTGAAATTAAATATATAGTATAAATAAAATATATATAGTTACATATAATTTGGGAATTATATATAAGTGATATATATATATTTTGAAATATAGGACTAGTATATTAATAATTTGGAAATATCAGGGAGGGGGAATAGCTAATAGCTGTTTCCTTGGGGAAAATAATAAAATAGTGGAGATTATGAAACAAGGAATGTTGTTTTTGTTTTGTTTTATTTTTGTTACAAGCTCCTTAGAACTATTTAACTTTTAAAACTATTTGCAAATAAAAGTTTAGGTAAAACAGGCTTTGATGAAAAATAAAATTAAAAATATAAATCCAACCTCCTAACACCTCAAAAGACACCCTGACACTCAAACCAGGAACCAAGAGGTCACCAGGGCACATGCCCGGGTTGGGTCGTGAGCTTGATCACCAATAGGGGCGTGCAGGAGGCAGCTAATCAATGATTCTCTCTTATCATGGATGCTTTCTATCTCTCCCTCTCTCTCTCTCCCTCTCTGAAATAAATAAAAAGATATTAAAAACAAACAAAAAAAGACACCTTCACAGAGCTGGTCTCCTGAACAATTCACCATCAACACATCAAAATCACATTGCACTGTGGCCTCTGAGATCAGTGTGAGTGACGTCTTTTCATTGGACCGTGTCGAACAGTCCTGTTCAATAAAAAGTCAAACCAACAAATCCTGAAAGGTTATCTTGTATCTCCATAGCACAGCAGGGATACTTTATTGTGAGTTGCTTATCAATTCAGTGCTCACCACCAGGTGGGCCTGATGGGGAGATAATGCTGTTGTGAGGGAAAAGGTTGTGTGCAGATTGAGAAAACGCTCATGAGGATTGAAAGTCCCTCAGTCTGTCAGCCAGGCTGAGAGGTGAGCATTGAGGGGTGGGGGCTTCTGTGAAATGCAGAAGAGAGAGTATAAAAAACTTGGTGAGCATAAGGAAAAGACTCCTGGGTTTAGACTGCGAATGGTCACTGAAATGTACAAAAGAGTCCATAGTTTAAAACAAGTTCTATTTTTTAATTAAAGAATAGTCTGGATATAATCTTGATACATATTGTTAGGTACAGATTTTACTGGTTGCTAAATTAATTTTTTTTTTCTCAGAAAGAATATACTTTTCTCCCTTGTTGGATTTAGAGTTTTTAGAAAGGGTTGGATTTTTATTTCTTCAAATTAGTGTCTTTAATTTCCCCTGTTTGTGCAGAATACTAATGGGTGAGTATCTTTACTTCCCCACCTAGCATTCCATGTTGCCTGGAAGGGGAAGGCTTTGAGCAGGAGGGGATCAATAGACATCCTATATTTAGCCCTCCTTCCTGTGGTGCCCATAGCTCTTGCGCTGTATGTACTGGATTCCAGACACAAGAACAGCCACGCCATCTGTTTTTGTGCAGGTCCCCATCCAACAGATGGTAGACTTGGGTAAGGATGCTCTTCTATTTTGGGCTTTACTGAGACCAGGGGAGTTCGTTCCCGCTGTCTAATATGGGAAAAGCACTTTTCATTTCTGGATAGAGTTGAAATTTTAAACAACTCTTATCTGCAATTGAAATTTAGATTTTTCTGTTTGCTGATGCCACTGCTTGTAGATTACAGGAGTTCATCCAGGTATTCAGATTTGGAGCGAGGGAGATCAGGAGAATGTGGATGCCCAGGGAAAGTGGGGACAGAAAGCCCGGGGCAGGGCAGTACCTGTGATGTGCACACTGGGGAGGTTTCTGTGAGAGGAATAACAGGGAGTGTGTCCACTGTTTCTGTTCTGTTTTAAGAGGGGCTGGCAGTTTTGTGAAAGAAGTTTAAATGGCACTCTTTCCTGAATCTGTTTGGCTTCAAGTTCTCCACCTCACCAGATATTCAAAACTCCATGTCCTGAGACCCACCCTCCCCAGTCTGACAATGAAAAGTCCTGTCTTGTATAAAAGGCTCTGAGCATCCCCTGAAGTGCTTACCTGTGTCCAGAAAAAAACCCAAAAAACACACTGTAATCAGCTTTAGTCTCAATTCAACTGAGAAATCACCTCCTCATCCCCTGTAGGCTCATCTTTCTCGTGAAGTGACAAACTCTGCCTTGTATTATGATAACTAATGGGTAAATGATGTATTTACCCATAGATATTGAACATTTCATGATATAGCCCATTCATGTACCACTATCTGTGGTTAAGTCTATCTTTAAACATCCCACAAAATCTCGTTCCTATTGAGCTACCCACTCTTGATGGGTTGATGCAGGTGCTTCTGTGCCAATGACATCATAGAAACTATAGCATCAGAGGAATGCAGGACAAGTGGGGCACCCACCAGTCTGGATCTAAGGGTGGCCCTGGTCCTTCAACTATTTCTGCTGTCCGAGTGACACGCTGCCATCTTTCCCATGACTACCTTGGTGTAGTGTCTTCAGTGATCCTCCCCAGCTACAGTGCTTCCATGATGGGAGAATAAGTCTTTTCTCTGTATCATATTTAATCAGGGGATGCCCCACAGTGACCTTTCTTAGCTCCACAGTCACCACATTATTCTTCAACCCAATACTTTGCTAGAATGAGCCAGTCGGGGCGAGTTGGGTGTCACTGGGCCCAGAATGAACACTTGCCCTATACACTCAAGTCTTCTAGACTCACAGTAAACCCTGTGTTGAGACCCAGTTACCTCTATAATCTGGCATCAGTTGCCCCTAAACCACCAACCCCAGTGGCAGACAGGATTCCACAATATGAGAGTCTAGCTCAAAATCAGAAAAATATATTTGGAGGGGCACAGCTCAATGCTGTGACAGGAACCATCTGAATCCTGAAGCATGTGGGTTTCAGAGGCAGGTGTTGTCTAACTCCTTCCACAGAAAACAGGAGGGCAATTCTGGTTCCATCTTATCAGGAAACAGGAGTTCCAGAAGTAATTCTGATTATCACCTGAGACACCAACATTTGGATAACTATTTATGGTTTATAATGCTGTAGAGAAAACAAAACCACTCCTCCTAAATTCAGACATTCCAAATTTTTCCTAATGCCTAATGGCATAATTTCTGTTGCTTAAAAAAGTTCTTTTTACTTAACAACCTCTCTGCTTCTCAATATGAATGCTATCTTATTCTGTTTTAAGAGGGGCTGGCATTTTTGTCAAAGAAGTTTAAATGACACTCTTTCCTGAATCTGTTGGGTCTCAAGTTCTCCACCTCACCAGATATTCAAACCTTCATGTCCTGAGATCCACCCTTCCCTGGTCTGACAGTATAAAAGGCTTTGAGCATCCCCTTGAAGTGCTTACCTATATCCAGAAAAAACAACAACCCTATCCTGAACCTTAGTCTCAATTCAATTGAGAAACCACCTCCTCATCCCCTGCAGGGGATGTGTTAAATCTGAGGTGCAGCCTTTGTAGGGTAGGCATGCATTGATTAACAGTAAAGATATTTCCTGTGCATATACAAATAATCTCCCATTGAATTCAGGGAGCAGGCATAAGGAATGGGGAGGATGCCTCTTATGCTTTCTAATTGCCCCTTCAAAGATATTGTGACTGAATCACGGGATATCTCTGTGCATAAACTGATCATCTCTCTTTAGACATGTTCAGTATTATTGTATGATTTAGAAATACGATCCTCAAAGACAAGTCTTAACTGCTTTTAAAAGCTAACTCACAAGTTCTCTTCCTTCCTTCCTTCCTTCCTCCCTCCCTCCCTCCCTCCCTCCCCCCCCTCTCTCTCTCTTTCTTTCTTTCTTTCTTTCTTTCTTTCTTTCTTTCTTTCTTTCTTTCTTTCTTTCTTTCTTTCTTTCTTCTTCCATTTAATTGTACATGTAGAATTACTGGCTTTTAAAGATCAACCTTAGCATATAAATCCATTTGTAATGAATATAATTTCTTGCTCTGGACATTAACTTCCTCAGGATCTGAGGAAAGCATTTACTGAAGGTTAAT
>PVJN01055925.1:0-12931 GCA_004026805.1 Lasiurus borealis | reverse complement strand
TGCAGGCCTGGTCACCCCACATAGCCTACTGTTCAGTTGTTTGGTTGCCCCTCACTAACCACCCTGCAAGCCTAGTTGCTCCATAAATCCTGTTTGGTCATCCATTTGGTTGTGATGGTCACTTAGGCTTTTATTATTATAGATTGTTGTTAAGAGTAAAGATTGAAATTATAAAAGCTTTCTTGGCTGAAACATGCACGTTTATGTAAATGTAGACCACATTAAAAAAAATGCTTACAAATACTTAAACTTTCTTACTCAAAAATACATCTCTTTTCCTAATATTCTACCTTACTCTGCTATGCAGAATTTCTTATCTCTCCTTTCATCCTCACCTCCAGAATAAAGGATTGAATTATAAGAAATGTTGAAAGGTAATCTTGGATTCTGCTTAGCTCTAGTCTTATACTCATAAGCTATCAAATAGCCAATCCATCCTTATGTTTTTTAATCTAATTTCAGGGATATGGAATCCTCCAACTCAAAGTGTCATAGAACAAGTGCTAATAAAAATTCATATTTTTTCCAATAAGCCAATATGAAAGACATGATTTACTTTATGAAACAGAGTAGTATTTCTAAATAAATGGTAATTTTTTAAATAAATTTATAAGATTCAGAATACAATGTATCTGTGATGTGTAAACATTTGCACATATTAACTGAATGTCTATTACAGTGGTCAGCAAACTCATTAGTCAACAGAGCCAAATATCAACTGTACAATGACTGAAATTTCTCTTGAGAGACAAATTTTTTAAACTTAAACTTCTAATGCCATTTCTTCAAAATAGACTGGCCCAGGCCGTGGTATTTTGTGGAAGAGCCACACTCAAGGGCCAAAGAGCCGCATGTGGCTCGCGAGCTGCAGTTTGCCAACGACAAGTCTATTACAAATAAATTTAGGTGAGCAAAATTTAAAAGATTTGGCACATCAATTTTATATTAATTATACTAATATATTCTGGTTGGGTATTTCATAAAAGGAAGGAAAATGTATTACCGTGTTGGATTCCTGTAACACAACATCAAAACAATTAATTTCTTGCCAAGACCACTATGGCTCAGTGCAGAGAGCATAGTCCTGCAGATTGAAAGGTCCCAGATTCGATTCTGCTCAAGGGCATATACCTTGGTTGTGGGCACATCCCCAGTAGGAGGTGTGCAGGAGGCAGCTGATTGATGTTTCTCTCTCACTGATGTTTCTAACTCTCTAACCCTCTCCCTTCCTCTCTGTAAAAAAAATCAATAAAATATATTTTTAAAAAAACAATTGATTTCTTAACATAAGCATGAACACTAATTTTAGCCTTAACTCTTGTTTGAACTGTCAAAATGAGCAGGTATTTCTTTTGTCACTTTATAAATTTAATTAGAAATAATGTAGGTAATCCAGAGGTAAAATAGAAAAATAAATTATTTGACATTCTTTAATGTTCCCTTCCTTATCTCTCAAAATATCACCTTCAAAAGATGTTTATCGTTTGGTTGCTTATTTCTGCTCTATGGTGCTGTAGCTTATTTAGTCTGCATCCAAAGATCATTGTCATTTCTAAGTAAAATTTTCCATCATCCAGTGACTTTTGTTGGTAACAATGAGTAGAGAGACTTTGTTCACTATTCCATGACATATGGTACTAATTCAAAACATGGAGTAGTTGAATGAAAAGATAATGAATGTAGCACATATGCACACTTGATTTAATAAGATGACTATTACTTTATCTGAATATATGATGTAAAAATAAAGATAACAAAAACTATCACTCATGGCTTATGAGGAGCTCAGTTGTGGCAGAATACTACATTTTGTCCACTTTGTTACTTCCCATCTCTTCTAGAACCTAGCTTTTTTTAAAAAATATATTTTATTGATTTTTTACAGAGAGAAAGGAAGAGGGATAGAGAGTTAGAAACATCAATGAGAGAGAAACATCGATCAGCTGCCCCCTGCACACTCCATACTGAGAATGTGCCTGCAACCAAGGTACATGCCCTTGACCGGAATCGAACCTGGGACCTTTCAGTCCGTAGGCCGACACTCTATCCACTGAGCCAAACCAGTCTTGGCAGAATCTAGCATTTTTTAGCATGTTTCTTATTATGTTGACTTTGTCATTCAGCAGAGAAACTACAGCTCAGCATCCATCTTCTGAATTGTGCGGAGAATAAAAATAGTGTGGGCTGAAACAGACAATGATATTTTTTTTCTTTTATTTAAGAATAGTGAAACCTTATATAACAATCCTATGGAAGAATTGGAAATTAGATTTGAGTGATAGCATAACTGCCAAGTAAGGGAGAAAACTGACAGCAAATTGAGGAAAGAAAGGTGACATTCTAGTTAGAAAATTAGAGAACATTATAAAATTCACCTTGAGAGTAATGTACCTATTGACCATTTGGGCATTGAAATTGAAAACAGGATGTAGAAAGTCAGAGACAGCAGGTAAAATGTCAATTCCTGAGAACATCTCAGTTGACAAATCACTTCTCTTCTGGGAAAACAAAACAGGAGGAAATCTTAGCATAAACCATGGCTATGCCTATAACTCAGTAGAGGTCTTGTTTACTGACTTGACCGTAGGGGAAAATATAACTGTATTGGCTGAAGTTATTGTATAACTCACTCAATCCCTTAGGTTTTGAAAAAGAAAGCTATTATACACAGCAGGCCAGCTATTTGCCCAAATTAAGTAAAACAAATACCCGTATCTACCGATATCAAGTGAGATAGTCTTTCTGAGATTTACTTGACAGTAGAATATTCTAGAGCTGATTATTTAGACTTCCAGATTCAAAGCCATTACAGTAGGGAAGGGAAAATTCAGCTATGGAACGTTGCCCACGAAGGAAGTGCAGATACATAACCTAGAAAGGATGTGGGTGGATTTCTACTAATGATGGCAAAGTGATGTCCTATTAACCTTCCCACAAATAAACATTATAAAACTTAGACACAATATTAAAAAGACATATACACAACTATTTAAAGGTGCTAAAAAAAATACCCAAGTAACCAAGGGAAATTGTACTTTGAAAAATTGTCTTTACAAAGAGTAAGAAATGCCTGAGGATGCTCTTTAGCAGTGGTTCTCAACCTTTTTTTAATGCTGTGACCTTTTAATACAGTTCCTCACGTTGTGGTGACCTCCAACCATAAAATTATTTTCATTGCTACTTCATAACTGTAATTTTGCTACTGTTATGAATCATAATGTAAATATCTGTGTTTTCTGATGGTATTTTATAGAAAAGAGTAAGCATAGCCCTGCCCAGTTCATTCAGTTAGAGTACATCCCAGTCCGCTAACATGACTGAGGAGCTGGGATTATATGTTCATTATCACCTGTGTGGATAGACAAAGGGGACTGGGTGAGAGTAAGAGCTGGGCCTTCCGTTAACCCACTGTCTTCCACTGAGCGACCACAGGAAGTCATTTAAATTCTCAGAGTGACAATGTGCTCTTCTTTAAAAACAGCATAGATAAAGCTTTCCTGCGTTAAATGAGATTATCTATGTAATGGGCCTGACAGAGCGCTTGGTACATGGTCTGTGCTCAATTGATAGTTGTTATTTTTGGGTTTGGTTTCCAAGGCTTGGTTTTGGATGTCTGCTGTGCCAAATGCCTCCAAATGATTGGCTCGGGCTCTATCGTTCCTGAGACTTACCAAACTACTTAATTCTTGCCAAGATTTTAATTGGAAGAAAATAATACATTTTAGGACTTCTAACAAGTACTAATACGTTGGAAACTTTCCAGTGTAGGCTAAATTACTTTTAGTGCATCTCTGGACAATTACATGTCCTCCAAAATCTCTGTACCTTGACTGTATTCATTGTGTAAATTCCTGAAATAGGCTTAAATAATTGATTGAGGAGAAGAATAAAGAACCTCATACCGTTAACAAGATTGCATTCTGACTCCCACAAGCCTAATTACCTCCCTGAAAAGTACTCTTCTGTACTTTTTGGCTGCTGTCGCTTAAAACAATTAGCTGCAACCTTGATTTTTGTTTCTCCTCATTACCTATAGGTTCTATCTTCAAAGTAGTCGCAAAAGTGAGGTATTATTTTTTAATCAAGCACTATCTAGGTACAATTATATGATATCAATACTCCTTTGGAAGCAATTTAGTTTATAGAGTTCTTTGTTATCTAATTGCTCATAATTTTATGGTTTATTATAAGGAGATGCGTAATGAAATACATTACTATGTTACCGTCCTGTTTGCTCATATTCTATTGTTTTTACAGATGGAATGTAAGCCATTTTTTTAAGTACCCCTTTTTATTATATTTTATTTTATCTTGTTTTTTGTGGGTGTTTTTTTTTTTTTTTTTTCTGATCTCAGAGAAAGGAAGGAGAGGAGAGAGAGAGAAACAGCCATGATGAGAGAGAATCATGGATCGGCTGCTTCCTGCATGCCCCGCACTGGGGATCCAGCCTGCAACCCGGGCATGTGCCCTGACTGGGAATTGATCCATGACTTCCTGGTTCATAGGTCAATGCTAAAACACTGAGCCATGCCAGCCAGGCACCATTTGGTTTTGCTCACAAAATTATAATCTTTTTCTCAAACTAAAATTACTGCATTTGCTACCTTTGAGAATAGCATAATTTCCACAATGTTCCACACTAAAGAGCTAGAGTGTCTATCTAAGAGATGGTGGCAACAATATATGGGATATGTAGAGAATAAGTGGATTAACGAGATATATTTAAGGCTGACTATTTTTGAATGACACAAAAATTGTATTTAAAAATGCTTTGTAATGCTTCCTATATCATAATTATTGTCTGTTTGGGTTTTAACAACCCAAAGCTGACCTAATAAAAACGGCAGAGCTAATTCTTATTCAGGCTGTTGGTATTTCTATTCCTACCATAATGGATAAATCATTTGGAGGACATAACCTTTAATAACCTTTAACAAGACCTCAAACTATAATCTGTCAGAATTATTCCCTGAATACTGTTCTTCCTTCTGCTTCTGCGGAACATTTACATAGCAATGAAATGTTAATAGCTCCAAAGGGAATTGGCCGGGTTTTATTATACTTCGGAAGGAACAGTGATTTCTCTGAGAGCCCAAGATATAAATTGGAAAGTCTACCTCAGTCCCTCGAACCCGGAGATTTTCCTAGGACATATACCCAATATTTGGTTTGAATGTGGAGATTGATGGTGGCATTCACACACAGGCACATACATACATGCACACATGTATGCACTTACACCAAAGGGGAGGAAGAGGGTTTTTACGTAGTAAGACGTTTGAGGGGAGCAGTGTGCCTCCCAAGTGGGCCCAAAATGATTTAAGAGTAGAGAAAGGAGACTAGCCTGGGTTTTATGGTGGCTGGGTGTGGAGGTATTGGGGGGACTGCAGGGAGAATTGGTATTTGGCTTGAATTTCCTTCAGGAGCCGAAAGAGGAAATGCCAGGCTGCCTTACCACTTTCACTCAGCTGTGGGACAGAAGGTGAAAAGGGAGAGGAGATATTTAAAAGCTGCCAATAGACAAATGTCAGAAAATGAAATAAATTCTCAGTGCAATGTCACACCTGCATACACATGTGGCACAGATTTGACTGTACCTACATACGCATTCTGCCTCCTTTATCATGGCTTCCAGTAGGATTTTTGTGAGCTGTGAGACTTAAATTCCTGTGGCCACCCCTGGCTCATACTTCCTGCTCCCTCGTTTTCCTGGCACGTGCCTCATCTCCCAAGGCTGTTTGTGTCTATCTTCTTGGGTTGATCAAGATGCAAAAATCAGATCTATCTTCATAACTGAAACAACTGCCACAAAAAATGCCCCCAAGACACCAGACATTGGCATTTGTGGCACACTGTCCTGCAAGTTTAACATCTCAAGAGAAGAGAGCAACAAAAAGGCTACTATCCCCATTCAGAGGAATTGATCATACCTCCTAGACGGCAGAAATGCCTACATAAGTTTTATATTTCAATAACTAGTAGCTGGGTTTTCTTCTGTGTGACATAAAGAAGAAGCTGTCCCTTGGATTATATGATAATATAAATTAAAGTAGTCTTGTAAGCGCACAGGTGCGCATGTACACACACACGCACACACACACATAAGCATGCACACACCTGGACACATGCTGACACAGGGTTTGCTGAGATCGTTGGTTTCCTTAATGCTAAATGAAGAGACCTGTCTTAGACTCAGGAGACTCAGAAATTCTGATAGTCTCCCTGGAAAATGAAAGGTTACAAAAGATGTCTCTAAATCAAAATGTGTTATTTGTAGAAAATTCATAAAACGGAGCTCTTACAGAAAGTATCCAAATTCAGTTTTCCTCTAACCGTTTTTTCCACTAAAAATATATCACAGAAATAGAATGAGAACCATTTTTACTTATGTCTAAGATGTATATTCACATCTCACTTTCCCCAATGAAATGTGGGACTGAGAGGCAAATTACTTTAACTGCAGTGTCAACTCAGCATCCTGATTTGAATTTATTTGTAAACTTTAAGCCTCCAGTGATGCCCACCTGGAGTTATGTTGTTGCTGAGCATTTGCCAAGAGTGACAGGCCTGGAGGGCACAGGCTGTGTCTCTTCCTTCCCCAATCTACCTCCCAGCAAGATCCTACGGAAGAGAACAATCTGATAAATGCACTTGCGGATCTTGGTCTTAGTTGGGGTATAAATAATTTGGATGATTGACATACACCAGTATATTGCAAGGTTTAATTTTCCCAAATTTTAGAAAACATGGTTTTATAAACATCTTGTCCATCTTCTAAGGAAGCAAAGAAGCATTTTTGTATAATGAAGGAGCATAGAAAACATTCAAGATTAAGACGCACCCTCCTCACCCAAATTTGCTAAAATGTTAGCAGGTGATTTTATTGGGACAAAGTTACAAATATCAGTTTTATGTATGTTAGATATAAAAGTAAAAAAAATATTACCTTTAGCCCTAGCTGGTCTTGCTCAGTGGATAGAGCATCAGCATGTGGACTGAAAGGTCCCTGGTTTGATTCTGGTCAAGGCCACATGCCCAGGCTGGATTCCCAGTAGGGGACATGCAGGAGGCAGCCAATCAATGATTCTCATCATTGAAGTTTCTGTCTCTCTCTTCTTCTCCCTTCATCTTTGAAATAAACAAATAAATACATATTAAAATAAATATTACCTTTAGCTTAAAATACACATATCTATGATAAATGATAGACCTATTTTCTCTTTCATTAATTATTCTTTATAAGTAAGTTTTTCAACCCATTCATTTCAAATGACTAGAAGTTGTTTATTGCAAAATGTGCTCCAGGATCCAAAGGAACCAATGAGTGTTTGTAATTAATTATTTCACCGGCTCTCTCCTGTTTATTTCCTTATTGTTTTAATAGTTCTTCCTATATTTTGGATAACGGTTCTTTGTCAGATGTGTCTTTTGCAAATACTTTCTCCCATCTTGTGATTTGTCTTCTATATCTTGGCATCATCTTTCACCAAACAAAAGTTTTTAATTTTAGTCAGTTCCAGTTTATCAACTATTTTCTTTCATGGATCATGTCTTTGATGTTCTATCTAAAAAGGCATCACCATACCCAAAGTCATCTATGTCTTCTCCTATGTTATCTACTAGGAGTTTTGTAGTTTCACTTTTTATATGTAGGTCTATCATTCATTTTAAGATAATTTTTATAACAGGTATAAGGTCTGTGTCTAGATTTATTTTTTTGACATGTGGATGTCCAGTTGCTTTGGCACCATTTGAAGAGACTATCTTTGCTCCTATTCACTGTTTTGTGTCTTTGTCAAGAATCAGGTGGCTATATTAATGTGAATATATATTACTGTGGGCTTTCTATTCTATTCCATTGACCTACTTGTCTCTTCCTTTGCCAATATAATACTGTTTTGATTACTGTAACTTATATAGTAAGTCTTGAAGTCGAAAAACATTAGCCCTCCTACTACATTCTGCTCCTTCAATATTGTGTTGCTATTCTGGATCTTTACCTCTCCATATAACCTTTAAAATCAGGTTGTCGTTACGTTTCTCTTTTCGTGTGAATAATTCACCTCAGTCCATTTTTTTCACTTAGGTTGCCTGGAAAATCAGTGTAAGGTATATCTGCTCAGTCACTGGAATTCTGTTTATCTTTATGGTTAGAAAAATCTGATTTTCTTCTCTAATTCTTGTTTTTCTACTTCTATTTAATTTAATTTTCTGAGTCATATGACTTCAATGCAATAAATATAAAAACGAATGACACAGTCAACTCAGTTTTCATATTCTTCATTATTCACCTGCCTCTCAATGATGGAGACCTTCTTGTCAGTAAACTTGGAAGCTAAGAATATGACTACCATTCTCTCCTTCAACCAGTGCATTTCATTCTTAGTTTTTGTCAGTTAGGGAAGGAGCCACTATTCTTCACAAGACAAGAGGGAAATTAGACTTCTGGGTAGTCAGTCTATTCAAGCAGGATGCTGGCTTACAGACTCATATTAACAAAGTCCTCAGTGTCCCCAATTTTCTCTGCTTTGAGTACTGTGTTGCATGGATAAAATTCACCACATTCTGTTCTTTAAGCCTGTATCCTCTTGCTGCGCAGAGACCTGAATTATTTATTGATAACATATACAATATGCTGCAAAACCACACAGCAAGCTATATAGCACGGGCAGCTGCTTTACATGTCTGTTTAGACATGTTCCCTTTCAAAGGACAGCGCAAATTTGGTGCTAATACCAAACATTGGTGAGCTACTGGTAAAAATACATAAAAAGATAATTCACTCATTTTTCCCAATTAAAATGCGGGTACATCTATCCAATTTCAACCTCCTAGTATGCTTCTTCATTATTTCTAGTGAAATAAAATAACTCCTAATACTAGTGAACATTTTGAGCACTTGCTATGTGTCCCCACGCTGTACTATTTTACATGTACTTCATATAATCTTCTTAACAATGTTACAAAATGGTGATGCCATTTTACTCTTCAGGTGAAGAAACTGATGCACAAGAATATTAATTTCACTTCCTAGATACTAACCTAATAACTGGAAAGCAGGAATTGGAGTCTAGGTAGACTCTAAACTCCTCAGTCTGTATTCTTAAGCACTTAGTAAATGACCTCTATCTAGTTCCAAATTATTTTTAACTACATGAAGATATTTCAAATAGTCTACCCCAAAATACTCTGATTTAAAATCACTCGTATTGAAGCTATACGCATGACCCACGTTCATTAAAATTTTGCATGTCATTTCTTCTTCTCTAAAAATTCTACCCTAGAAAGCTCATATTCTTCCTTTAAGACTCCAAATCCCAGTGGAGCCAACCTCTCCTCCATCAGACAGTATGTGTTGCCTTCTCTTCCACGTTTACTTAATGACTTGCTCACACCTTGTGATAGACCTTAATCTCATAACTACAAAACTTGCTTTAAGGCAGCTTAGCTGTTCTATTGCTTTGGTACCTCATCATTGCTAAATATAGTCTTCTGAGATAAACATATTAGGATTCCTCAAGCATCTCTCCCCCCAAATAACCATTCCGGGAATGAATTCAAGAATAGATAATAACTATACTTTTTGGAGCAAGAGGAAGAATAAATGCATATAATTTATGTATAAGTAGAATAAGTTAAATCTCAAAGAGATGGAAGAATACTGTTGAAGCTATATTTATTTCCTAACCTACAGCAATATACCTCTGGAGCTGATATCCCACAAAAGAACATAATTCAGCGAGAATACCTTTCCACACTTCAAGAATTAAGGATCTGAGCGGGACTCTGCTCATCTTCACTGCGAAACCCCGGGTTTGAGGACTCCCTAGATCACATCAAACGCCAACACTGACATCTGCTGGAAATGCTCACTGCCCACATTTTCTGCAGTTAGTTTAAAAAAAAAAAAAAAAAAAAGGTAAGAAGCTACTTAAAAACTACCTCAGAACCCAAACAATGAACTAATATATGAAGAATATAAGTGTGAACAATCTTGGGCCTTTCTTTGCATGAGAATCTAATCTTGTCAAAATTTGAAGGCAAACATGACCATAGATTTATGACTGAACGGGGCCAAAAATGTATTTGATGTTTTTAAAAAGCAAAATAGGATATATGTTTCTGTAGGTGAAGGGTCCAGTGACGTCCCACTTCACGTTTCATAAATAGCATAGTTTGTTCTCTCTGGATCAGAGAAAAGAAAATTATTTTGAGGACTCAGTTTTCATGAGTCTGGAGAGCAGCTGTGATGCACGGTTTGTTGCTGTAGTTTGGGTTTTATTGCCCACTCTCCTACGTTTCCTTTCTGCTCTCTCACTTGAGATACTAATGAAGTGCTTGGGAAAGAGTCAAACTGAAGAATATACTCCCTCTACTGTTTATTTATAACTGTAAGTGTAATTAGATGTAAAATATATCATTCTACACTTATTTTTCTCATAGATTGAAACTTTTTTGGTAAAGGAAAAATACTGTGGCCCAAGGAAATCAATTGGTTTTATTTAAACACACACACACAAACACACATCCCAAACCAGTATATTTGTAATTATTATCTGTAAAAATTAACTACTAGCTTCCTAGTATGAGTCTTTCATGCTAAGAGATGTTCATATTTTCTTCTAAATTTACTTCATTTTTGGGGGTGGGGGAACAAAGTTATTTTGTTGCTTTTTGCTTTTTGTTGTTTGTAAACATTTTAATTGTAAAATATAACAAGTTTACAAAAAAGTACATAGAACACAAATGTACAGCTTAACGCATTATAATAAAATGAACGCTTATGTAAACCATCACTCAGATCAAGAAACACAGCATTGGAAATTATGCTGACAAACATCCTAATTGCCTCTTCTCAATTACAATTCAACCCTGGCTGTTCTTTCCATTTAACCTCCAAATATACATCTCTAAATACTATAGTGTTGCTGAAATTTTAATTTTATATAACAGTGCACAGTGAATTTTTTTCTATGTTTTACTTTATTTGGTCAACATTCTGTGTTTCATGTAGCTTGATTAGCTTATATTCACTGCTCAATATTTTTACATGTTATGGTTATATTACTATTTGTTAATCTAATCTATTGTTGATGCATACTTTGGTTATTTCTGGTTTGGGGAAATTTCTAAATATGCTTTCCTATGCATATCCCATAGTACATTTGCAGGCATTTTTGTTAGCTATAAACCTAATAGTGGATTTGCTGATTCATAGGTTATATGGGTCTTCAACTTCAGTAACATCAAATCATTTAACAAAGTGGTTGTATCCATTTGTATTCTACTCAGAAGTGTATGAGTGTTTCATTTGCTTCACATTCTTGCCAACACCTGATAGGGTCAGACTTTTTCATTTAGCAATTGGGTTTGTAGTAGCATCTCATTTTATTTTCAACTTGCATTGAATATCCTCTTTTAGAAAATATCTAGCTAAGTCCCTTGCTTGTTTTACTAATGGGCTATCAGTCTTTTTCTTATAACTTCCTAAAAGGTTTTCTTAAACAATCTCATTTTATCTACCTCTGTTGGTCATATTAATGTTTCTTAATGTTATCATTTGTTGAACAGAATTGCTTAGTTGTAACAATAAAATTTATCAAATTGCAGTACATAAGTGACTTTAGAATGAATATTTCTTAAATCTGAGGTTCTTCAAGCAGCTGGATAGATAGATAGATAGATAGATAGATAGATAGATAGATAGATAGATAGATAGAAGATAGATAAAAATAAGGCCCATTGGGAAACCACATGTCTTCAGATGGTTCCCATTGTGAGCTGATCCTATCCTCATTGAGATTCCAAAACACTTAAGATTCAACCTAATAAACAAGAGTTTATTTATATCCTTGTTAAATTCCCATTCTCTTTCCATCAATCCTCTGGCTTTCTAATGGCTCACAAACAAAATTTAGATTCATACTTGTCTGCTTCCTCTTTCTATTTCTCTTCCATATTCAACCAATTACAAATTCCACTTATTTAAATCTCTATATTTTATGTTTCTTATCATCCCTTTAGAAGCCAGGAATATGCATGCACCTCTTGCATCTCCAATTGTGTAGGCAGCACAGATGATTGACAATCCTAGTTTTTTCATCCTGAATCCACCATGCATTCATGCCAACACCGTATTTTTCATACGCCATTTTTTAAATTTATTTTTTATTTTATTGTAGAGCAGTGAGAAATGAAGACTTTTATAAAAATTTAATATTTTATGAATAATTGTTAATTGAGATATAATTGACATATATCATTACATAATTATTAGGTATACAGCATATTGATTCAGTGTTTGTATATATTGCAAAATGACCACCAGAGTGAGTCTGGTTAATAGCCATCACCACACATAGTTACAATTTTTTTTTCCAATGAGAATTTTTAAAATCTACTCTATTAACTTTCAATAATACAATAGAGTGTTATTCACATAGTCACCATAGTATATATTAGATCCCAAGAATTTTTCTTTTTAAGTTGGAAGTCTGTACCTTTTGATCACCTTCATCCAGTTAGCCCACCCCAACCCTGACTTCTGGCAACTATAATGTGTTTTGCTATTTTCTTGTTTTTAGATTACACATGTAAGTGAGATCATATGCCATTTGTCTTTGTCTGACTTATTTCACTTAGCATAATGCACTCAAGGTCCATCTATATTTTCACAAATGCAATATATTTTTTTCATGACTGAATAATACTTTATCATGGAAAGAGGGATAAGCAAATATAGGTTTGGGTATTATGCAATTACAGGAGACAAATGGTAATATTCTCCTTTATCCTTATGAGTATGATAAAATTTGTATGTATGTATGTATGTATGTATATATGTATGTATTTATATAAAAGCCTAAGCGACTGTCACAACTGAATGGATGACTGAATAGGCTGCGTGGGGAGACCAGGCCAGCGGCGGGGG
>PVJN01055924.1:0-12931 GCA_004026805.1 Lasiurus borealis | reverse complement strand
CTCCCTTCTCCTTCCTCTCACCCTCTCTCTCCCTTCTCCTCCCCGCCCCCAGCCCCCAGCCTCCAGCCTCCTCTAGCTTTCTCCGAAATCAGACCCTCCAGCTAGGACACCAGGAGCGGGAGACAGACCCAGGGTGGAGCACACTTGTGGATTTCCGGCCTGGGTGCCCACCCCTGGGGCCAGGAGAAGTAAATGCAGAAGTGAATGGTTGTCATGGAGACGCCCGCTTGTCTGGATTGAATAATGGGTTAACATTTTAAGATGAAGAAACTGAGGCTCAAGGAAGCAGCCCAAGGCCACTCAGCTGGTAAGGAGGAGAGCCCCCCTGACCCTGGCAGGCCGGCCCAGCTCACGCCCACCATCCGGCACACAGCCTGTTCCAGAAGCTGGAGGGGCTGGATCCCAAGTTCCTAGGGTTCACTGGGAAAACATTTTTTAAAACGTGTGTGCGTGTTGCCAGGAATGATATCCTTTTCTAACTAATACAATTTGTCACAGAAAATTTTAGATGCAAACTCGAAGGAGCAAGACTTTGAAAATGCGTTTCGGGCTAATGAGCCAAGAATCTCGAAAAGCACCGCTCTAAAGGGTCATGGCAGGTGTAAGTACGCCCCAAAAGCCCAGTGGCCCCACCTCACCTACATCCCGTCATCCTCCAATAATCTCAGGATTTCCCCTTTCAAGGATGAGGAAACAGAGGGTCCAGGAGGTTAATCGGTGTGGCCAAGAGCAGATCCAGAATTCCTACAAAGCCTGCGTGTTTAATTATCAGGAGGGACGTTAGAATTTACTCCTTAGAACCGCTTCCTGCCCCAAGTGTGTGAGGTGCATGGGTGCCAGTTATACCAGTTGACAGCTGGTACAGCATACTGCCTCGGGCCGACACAGGAGGCCTGTAGCAAACTAAACTCTGCAAGGAGCAATAGTCTGGGATCAATAGTCTGGTTATTTTTAAAATGTAATGTAATTTAGCTCTTACAAAGGCAATTATGAGAAGATGAGGAAATCTGTCTTATACTAGTCTGAGGATAATCAGAGGGACTGAACAAATTATTATTGACATAAAAGATAACCTATTAAGGCAGTTAGGATAAATGTATGCTGTCCTCCCTAATACCAAAGTCCTCCTGCTTAGAGTAAATGTTTAAAATATCTATAGTGTCTGACCTTAACTGCCCTCACATGAACACAGGTCCCAGCCAGCCCCAGAAACAAGTCTCCTCACAGGCTCTCACCCAGAGGTGCTAGTCCAATAGGAATGAGGGTAGGACTACCCTATGCCTACTCTTGAGCACCTATTATATGCCTTGCACTGTGATGGCCACTGTTCAAATGCTGCCTTCTTTAATCCAAGCGGTATTATACCCATTTCACAGATGAAGAAACTGAGGCAATGAGCATTTAAATAATTTTTCCAAAATCAAGTAGCTGGTCAATGGCAGAAACAAGATATAAAACAGGTCAGTACCATTTCCCATTTCCAAATAGGAAAGCATGTATTTATTTACCTGACTATAGACATTTAGTTTAATTTTATATTTATGCAATCAACCTATATTTAGTGCAAGAGCTGCAAAGATGAATCATACAGACATGCCCTTTATGAAATTCACAAATAAAAGTAAGAAATATGGCAGAAAAATGTACTATCTATATACATAAAAGGCTAATATGCTAAGTGTCCACCCAGGTAATGATGTCACATAGCAACGCCCGGCTTCCTTTCCCTGGCGACTAGCCTCCTTGCAGTTTCTTCAGCCCATGAATTCGACTTTCTTTATAGCCAGGTGCAAACATTTCACACTTTAACCAAATGTCTGTGAAGTGTTTTCCTGTGCCTCATCTCATTTGATCTTCACAGAAGTCCTGGAATAAGTAGATAGGAAACTTGGTGGAATCCTATTTTCTTTTCATTAGCCAGAAAACCTATTATATGCCTTGATTTAAAAAGCTTAGAAACTTGACCTGACTGGAAAGAAGTAAGAAATGGTGGACCTTGAAAATGACTTCAGGTTTTCTCACTGCACAGAACATAGTCAAACACTGCTTCAGTTAAATATTTCACCCTTTGTTCTTCCTGTGTGATCTCCAATAATAATCTGCTTCATGTTGATATTTACTGCTGGTGTTGCTGACAATTACCTGAAAGAGAAGTTGGGGTGCTTCACTGGACTGGAAAAAGTTTAGCTAAATCAGAAGTAGATCTAATTAAGCAAGTTTATTCTATATCTATAAAAGGCTAAGTTGATTTGTGCACCCACGATACATATAAAGCTCTCACTGGCACCAATCGTGCATGTGTGATTCCATCTATCATTGTTGCTCATGAATTTGGTTGACCCTTCTATTATAGAGAAAGAGCGAATAGCAATATTAAAATATTTCTTCTAATTAATTTCCTTTCAATGTGCACAAACTCGTGCACTAGCTATACTACGAAGCAAACAGTGATGATAGTATCTGTGAGTGCAATTACCTTACTAGAGCACTACCAGCATCCCCCTGGGCATGGTCCTGCACGTGCAGAGACCAAGGCCTTTCTGGTGACCAGCGCAGTGATCCTCAACCTTGTCTCCCACTGGCTGGGTGCTTCAGGATACTTCACCCAGAGCCTCTGGAGGTGAGCAGCACTTAAGGTTTCCGAGTGGGTCGGTGATCAACCAGGACTGGAAACCACTGCGTTCAAGACAGATAGGATGCTAAGGGAGAGAAATGGCGGATAAGTGGTTCCAGGAAGAGGTGGTATTTGTTTCAGGCCTGGAGGACTGAGCTGGGGCGGGAGAGGGATGGCAGGGCCAGGGTGGGAGGCAGAGAGGGAGGGCAGAGTTTCAGAGACACTGAAGCAAAGCTAAGTCAGAGAGGTGGAAAATCGCCATTAAGTCTCACAATTCTGAGCCATACGTCTCCTTGCATCCTGCTCTTATCTGGTGGCATACTTTTCCCCGAATGAAGACCAGCGTTACCTGCTAATGTCCCTGGAGACCCGTCCAACATGGAAGAGCTGATAGGAGAGGCTAGCTTCACCCCAGACTAATCTTCCTGGATTGTGGGTCAGTCCATTGTCTTTGTGGGCCCCACACAATCATGTTAGCGTGCACACACACACACACACACACACACACACACACACACCAGGTTGAGCCCAGTTCCAGCCTAGACAGTGTTATGTCACAGTAGCAGGTGAGGGATGGGGTGGGAAAGGAGGTACATCTGGCTATTAGTCTTCACCAATCGCCCCCTGTCTGCCACTGAGCCCAAGAGGCTGTGGCCAGATGCCTCTGCATCCTCCCTGCCAGGGAGAGGGTTGGGTCTGGGTGACCCCGTGCCCAAAGCCCAGTCCTGCTGCAGAAAGGCTGGCCTGGGAAGCCCGGCACTGACCCCTCTGGGTACTGACTGACCCCACCCCTCCCCCTCTGTCACTGTCCTCAGGTGTCTGGGTTAGGCTTTGGAGAAGCCACAGATGAAAAGCCCTGCAGGGACTTTGCCTGTCCACCCTGCACAGGCCTCCCTCCCTGCAGCCATGAATGCACAGGCTCCAGCTTGAAGCAGGGGCAGAAGTACAAGAGAATTTAGAACTCAGGGTGATTTAAAAACAAAACAAAACTGGATCGAGCTACCCAAGAAGGAGATACACACAGATCCAATCTGGTTGCCCCAGCCACTGCTGAGGCAGGAACTGGCCAGGACAGCTGACAGAGAGCCAGAGAAGGACCCCTCCAGGGACAATAAGAATGAAAAGCTTTGCCTCTTTTGAATAAAAGCAGGTGTGAGGGAGTGATGGACAGGGATGGCCGCAACACTGACTCAGTTCTATTATGAAAATGAATTCACGGAGAACAGGGACTTGTGCCCGTTTGTCCCCTGCTTAAAACCATGTCCAGCTCATGGCAGGCACTCAGTAAAAACACATCGAAGGGAAACTGAATACACCTGATTCCCAACACCACTCAGCACCTGCTCCCTGCCAGGTAGGCCCACACGTGGGGCACATCGGTCCTCTCCCACCTGCAACCTCACCTCCTCAGCCCCACCAGCTGGAGAACTCAGCGGAACTCACTTTAGTCTGCCTGATGGGAAAACCCGCTTATGTGAGCAGATAGGGGTCAATGGGCTCTCACAACAAGGACATGGGCTCTCCCCTGAGAGGAATTAACCACAAAGCCACCTTTATCAGCCACAGGCATAGTTTGGTTCGTCCGGTTTGTTCCAGGGCCACAGACCACTTGGTCCCTGTGTGGGTGCAAATCATCACAGGAGTGTGTGTGTGTGTGTGTGCACAGCCTGACCCTGGGCTCTGAAGGGTTAGTGGACTGCAGAGAACAGAACACGACTCCTTCCTGTAACCAAATAACCCTGAGATGACGCTCGGGGGATGAATAATGTAGACAAGGAACGAGGGAAACGACAGGTGGCCCCCGCCGGTCTGTCCACACAGATGAGGTGAGTGAGGCAGCAGAGACGAGACAGGAGATGTTCTCAGCGCAGAAATTTTTTTAATTAAAAATACTCTCGGGCTTTGCTAGAAGGCTTTGTAACCATGATCTCCCGGATCCAGATCACTCTAATGAGCCCAGGCAGGAAGGTTCCACTGTCCCAGACATCTCACGTTGCAAGGTTCTTTTGCTCCCATACCTCCCCTGACTCCTTGGAGCAAGAGTGCCTTCTGGTCTTGGATTTGCAATCACAGGCTTGCCCAGTGTCTCCTGTTTTAGCCAAACAACCTGCCAGGGGCACATCTCAGCAGCCTGCTGGTTGCTCTGTTGGAAGGAGAGAACCATGCCCCTCGCAGACCCATCCCCCTTGCCTAAAGTGCAGATTGAATACTGTACCCAGGAAGGACAGGTGCCCCAAGTTTTCCCAGAACCACAGGGACAGGACAGGAACCTGGACGATGAGCTCTCTCACCCAGGCCTGGGGAGGGGACGGAGGGGGAGGTCTGAGGCCAGGCTGCAAGGCTCCACACGTGTTTCCATTAAACCCCACACCATGCATTCGCCCTTAATAACCTGTACCCCTCAGCCCATTGACCTCACAAGTGAGAAGGTTGAATGTGGAAGAACTTGTTTCTACTGTAACTGCGGGACTGAGGTTTGATTTTTATACAATCAAATCAAGACTTCTTATCTTCATTTCAAATTGTCTGGCATTACCTCAGTGTCTAACTTTTTTGCTTTTTAATTTGATGTTTTCAAATTGAGTTTTGTGGGGGTTTTTGTTTGTTTTTTTTTTGTTCAGAACTGTCCTATCAGCTGGCACAATGCCTATAATTTGTGTTTTGTTTCCCATTGAGGCCCACTGTGTGTCTGAACGCTCACCAGAGGGGATGCTCCCTGCTAGGAGATAAAGGAGGTGTGCCCAGCCTGTCTTTTCTTTTTCTTTTCTTTATTGTTGACACTATTACAGATGCACCCCAGTGCTCAGCCTTTCTAAGCCTCATTCTGGCTGAGCTTATGTTAGGTAATTACACTGAGTGGCCAGATTATTATGCGTTCAGAGATCATAATAATCTGGCCACTCAGTGTGTGTGTGTGTGTATTAGAGGCCCGGTGCATGAATTCGTGCATAGGTGGGGTCCAGCCAGCCTGGCCAGGGGGAGGGGACATGAGCAGTTGGCTGGCCTGCCTGCTGTTTGAACTCCTGGTTGAGGGGACAGTTTGCATATTAGCCTTTTATTATATAGGATATCCACTGAGTGGCCAGATTATTATGTGTTCAGAGATCATAATAATCTGGCCACTCAGTGTATATCTACAGAGCTCATGTTAGGTAAGCAAACCTACAAAGAGAGTAAACAAAAAAAAATAAATAAACTAGCTATGAGAATATAATAAATAACCCTATAAAGGAGTAAATGAGAAGTTTGGGGGTGTAACCCGTGTTTGGGTGATCATACAGGACCCCAAATGTCCAATGAGCAGTCTCCCAAGTCACCCTGGTCATGCCCTTGGGAGCACAAGGCTGGCACCCACTTTGGATATCCCCACAGCCACCCTCAGGACCAGCCAAGAAGGGTCAGTGCAGACTTTGGGGGAGAGCTGAACATGTCTCTCATGTCTTGCCCACACCACCCAGACAGCCATGGAATAGCCCCTCCCACTCAAACAGTGCCCGCACTCACATTGTCCTGTCTCTTTCCTGAGATTTTGCATTTTTATTTCCTTCAAACTTTTTGAAACTTCTCATTGACGCATTTTTTAAATGATATCTGCTTTAAAACCCTTGTCAGAGAATCCCAACATCTGTGTCATCCCGCCGTTGACAAGGTTTATTGTGTTTTCTCATTCCAGTAGGGGTTTTCCTGGCTCTTGGTGTGGCCAGCAACTGACCATCATATCCTGGACATTTGAGGTGTTATGTTATAGATTCTGGTTCTTGTTGGAGTTGTTGATGTCAGCAGCCCTCCTCTGACACAGTGCCACGAGGGTAAACAGGTGAGTGGGGCAGAACAGAAAAGAGATTTAATCTAACTTACGAGTGTCAAGTGACTCAAGGCTTTAGAGCAGCGGTTCTCAACCTTTTTTAATGCTGTAACCTTTTAAGCCTGATGGTCTTAGGCTCTACAGCAGCGGTTTTCAACTTGTGGGTCACGACCCACAGGTTGAAAACTGCTAGCAGGGTCACCGAAGACCATCGGAAAACAGATATTTACATTATGATTCATAACAGTAGCAAAATTACAGTTATGAAGTAGCAACGAAAGTAATTTTATGATTGGGGGTCACCACGACATGAGGAACTATATTAAAAGGTCACAGCATTAAAAAAGGTTGAGAACCACTGCTTTAGAGGAAATGTCTGCTCCCTCAGTGGGGCAGGTGTTATGGAGCAAGAGGCACAGATGTGGGCACAGCAGGGTGTGAGAGAAGCCCAGGACAGGTCTCTTGCCTGGAGGAGCTTATAGTTCAACGGAGACCAGGAGAAAAACAGGAAACCAGTGAGACGGAGCACATCTGTGTTTCTCTGTGGTATCTCATAGGGCGCTTGGCACCCAAAGACTTCCAGTTGTTGCACATTAACTACAACCTCTCCTGGTTTTTGTAAGCTATTGTGTTGATCACATACCACCCTGTATCACACTGAATTCACTCCAATAGAACCCTGGGCCTGCCCTGTGGATGGAGATGGCCTCTTTATAAATTGGCTCTGTCTCTCACAGGCCACGGCTCCACTCAACTATGCAGAATCTCAAACAAGTGCCTGACTCGGGTTTGGAAAAGGGGATTTATATGTGTAAACAGCAAGGACTGGCTAGCTCCTGTGAATAGCAGAATTAAGCCACATGAAACTTGCCATGATAAAGGACAAAGTAGAAGCAATGCAAATCAAATACACTGGGATTCAAAATCTGATGAACAGCGACTTTGAGAGCAATTTTAAAATCTGGCAGCCACAGAGAGATGAGAATGAAGGTAAAGTGTGTGTGCACATATGTATGTGTGTGTATGTGTATATGGTTGTGTGCATATGTGTATATATTTGTGTTGTATGTGTGTGCATGTGTATCTATGTGTGCATATGTGTATATGTAATTTTGGAGAAAAGAATGCAACCAGTACTCATCTCACAATCTAGAGAGCTTTTTCTTCTTTTTTTTTAAACCTCACCAGAGAATATGTATTTATCGATTTTAGAGAAAGCAGGGAGAGAGAGAAACTTCGATGTGAGAGAGAAACATTGACCAGTGGCCTGCCATACAAACTCCAACTGGTGATCCAGCCCGCAGCCTGGATATGTGCTCTGATGGGGAATCGAAACCACAACCTTGTGGTGTGCGGGATGATGCTCCAATCAACTGTGCCACCTGGCCAGTCTGCCCCTCCTTTTTTAACTTTTATTGTTACCCATTTCCACTTGAATAGAAATGGTGTCTTTTGTGTTTACAAGTAGAAAGTCTCCCTGGAGCCCTTGAGATCGTAGCCTCTCCAGGGCCCTTGGCCGCCCTGACCCCCCTCCCAGGGATTAGTTCGCTAAGGAAATACTGCGGTAACGTTTTCACCACAACTGATGTCTGAACACACACCCCTCTCCCCCGGCCACACACACACACACACACACACACACACACACACACACACACGATGATAAAAGTGGGGCATTGCTTATCAGGCTTTCAGCTGGGCATGTAGACAGCTGAGCTCAGATGCCTATGACCAGCCACCGTGTGGGGATGTTGAGCCTGGTTTCTGAGAATCCTTGGCCGGCTCACAGCTTGCAGCATAAAAGAGATCTGAGATGAAGGCTTTTCTGCAGAGGACCCCACCTCAGGGGCCCCCAAAATGTGCTCTGTGGGTGAACACAAGCCCAGACAGGTCTGCGGTACTTGGGAAGGAGCAAGGTGAGTTGCTGCTGTGTTGGGGGCAGCAGGCAGCCCCATAGCCCTAGCAGGACAGCAAGTGTCCTGGATTCAGGTGAGCAGGGTGACGGCTGGAGTGCGGACCATCACACAGTGCTGAACAGCAAGACCCCTGGGAGTGTGCCTGGTCAGGGGGGCTCTACCTGAGAGGCGCCCGCAGTGGAGGTTCCCAAGACCTATGGAGAAGCCCCGCAATGAAGAGTGTCTGAAAGCACCTGCCCAGCAGCTCAGAACTGCCCTGAGCACCTTCCTCCCTCACCAGGGTCACCCCTGGAGCCAGAAGCTGAGGCTGACTGTGGAGGGCAGGAGAGCTCAGAGGGGAGGGCCGAAGTTTGAGGTAACTGGAGTCCCATCTGTCGCATGGATGCACAGGGCATGTAATGTGATGCCTTGAGCCCGCTGTTACTTAAAGCGGCTGCAGGCAGAAGCATGGTCACCTCTGGGCAGGGGAGCAGCGGGGAGGGGGCATGGGGCTGGGAGGGGTGCCAGTAGGATCCTTGTTCTTGAACCTCTGGGGCGTCTCTAGGTGTCACAGTATGGTCATTGACTGAACATCCAGAATTCGTTTTCTCTATGTGAAATTTTGTTTTAAACGTGTGCATTTTTATTTTGAAATATATTTTATTGATTTCAGAGAGGAAGGGAGAGGGAGAGAGAGAAAAAAACATCAATGATGAGAAAGAATCATTGATCAGCTGCCTCCTGCATGTCCCACACTGGGGATTGAGTCAGCACCCAGGCATGTGCCCTGACCGGGAATCGAACCATGACCCCCTGGTTCACAGGTTGATGCTCAACCACGGAGCCACGCTGGCTGGGCTTAAAAGTTTTTTAAAAAAATAAAGTGACTTTTGATTGCCTATGTGTGAATACATGGGGCCAACCCGAGTTTACGGAGGTGGGGAATAGAAAAAGAACACGCCCAAACGGGCTCAAAGACACAGCTAAAGTCACCAATAAGTTGCTTTTTTGTGATTATAACACAACAGACCTGTGAGTTCAATGGAATAATTAAATACTTGTTCATAGGTTAAGTCACGGGCATGCCAGATTTAGCCAAAAATCAATGCACAATGTTGTGGTGTATGTCCCTTGCAATAATTTGAGACATACACTTAAAAAATGACTTGTTATTTATCTGAAGTTCAAATGTAACCGGCTGTGTTTTATCTAACCACAAGGTAAAGGCCAAAAGGTCCTCGCTGGTGAATCTGGTACAACAGAAGGGTCTCCACCATCAGGCACCATGGGCCCCAGATGGCAGGTGGAGATGGTGCCAGAGGGGGCCAGGGTCAGGCCTCCACCTTCGCCACTGAGACTGCTTAAATCATGCTTCAGGGCCATGGGTACCTAGTGCAGAATAAATGTCTTCAGAAAAATCACAAATGTGTCTTTCTTGCACCAGAATGTACTGAAGTGAAACTTATAGCCATTACCTTATCCGAATGTACTAGTCTATAAAACAAACCAGACTTAGGGAAGGGTACAGTGATTTGTCCTGCCAACAGCTCAGGGTTCCTCCACCCCCGGATGCCCCATCTTGGGCCTGCCCAGGGAAATGTTCCAGGTGGTCATTTCAGATCACAGACCAGAAAGTACTAGATGCCTATTCAAGGCCCATACAGAGCATCCTATGACCCTACAAGACCACACCACAGTCAGGAGAGAAGGGCAGTTCTGGTAAGGTTTATTTCACCAGTGCCAGGGTGCTGTAAAGTCTTCATGTGCAGAAGGTAATTCCAAGGAACACACTTGAAATGCCTCCACAGAACTAGAGAGTCTACACCTAGCAATCATCTGGACCACACACACCTGCTTAGGGCTTGGGTTGTCTTTCCTACACGGGCTCTAGAGCAAAAAGGAGTAGTTGGGTCCTAGTTTTGGCCAGCAACCCTCCAAAGCCATTGATGGTCAAGATCTACTCCTTTCCTGAGGGTTGGGGTGTGCTGAGGGCATGTCCCCAGGGCCCTGCCAGTGACCAGGTGGCAGGAGGAATAGGAGCTGGTGTGAAGGGGGACCGGTCCAGGTCTCTCTCATTGTGCCCCAAAGCCCAAGGGCGCTATGGTTTGCCACTCCCTGGACCAACCAAGAGAAGGCCTCCACCAAGGATGGGGCTCTTGGAAGTTGCAGTTAAGGTGCCAGGAAACCCAAACTGAGTGTCCTCTCATCTGAGCAGCCATCTGCCCAGCTGTTCAACACTGCCGCCAACTTGCATGTCCATCTGGGAGCCTGGACAGTTCTGTGTTATTGCTGCCCTCTGTCCAGGAGCCATGGCTGTGTCTTTTTTGAGTAAAATGGGGTGAAAGAAGTGGACTATTTACAAGCTGGAGCTCCTGATCCTGGACCTGGGAGTCTGGTGGCTCTGTGCCTCCTTCTCCTGTCCCGGCTGTGAGCAGCTCGGCTACACAGGCAGGAGCTGCCTGTCACCAAGCAAGGGCTCCACTGACTCACAAAGGCCTATGCAGCCCTGCCAGCCGTGGAGGGTGGTCCTTTTTCCTCCACGACTAGGAAACCAGACACATTCCTGACTTGGAGGCGGGAGCAGCCTCCTCCACGGTGATCCCCTTCATGTCATCGGTCATCTGCCCATCAGCACGCCACACGTTCAGCTCCCCAAAGATGCCCATCTCAATCATCTCCTCCTGCCATGGAATGGAGCAGTTGCCAGTGGCAAATTCCTGGAAGAACTCTGTGTCTGCTTTATCAAAGACCACACCTTTGACTGTGGAAAAGGCCCCTACGTCTTGGATGTTCTTGGCATAGACAGTTCTGGAGTTTGGGATGAAGGGGGGGATCAGCATCCCTGTGGGAAGACAGAAGACACAGATGTGAAATGGCTTGGGGAGCAAGGCCATGGTGGGGCTGCTGCCCTCCCTGGAGGGGTGTCTGATTGCTAACAAAGAAATCAGCACACCTGAGAAAGTCCTGGGCACCTTCCACAGAGCCCCAACATGAAGGACAGTGTGTTCTTGCCCAACATGGTCTCCTCCCCTCAGGCTGTCTTACCCCTCCTCACTGCAGACCCCATACTCGTGCCTTCAAGCCCTCCCGTGGGCACCACTGTGTGCAGGTCAGACACCTGGAACCTATCATGCTCAGAGCTGAGCTTCTCCTCCTTCCAAAGCCAGCTTTTCTCTCAAACCTGCTCAGGAGGCAATTCCCCGGTCCCAGACACAGAACTGCAGTCTCCCAGGACTGACCCTGCCTCCCTCTCTCTTATCACCCACTCCCTCCTTTCAGCTCATGGATGTGCTGCCAGACCATTGCAGTGACCTCAGGACTAACCATGACTCAACTACTCCAGGTTCTGATCACTCAGAGCTGTGTGCCCTCACCCCATCCTGGGCTGGTCTGAACAGCTCTCCTGGTGAGCCCCCTTAAAATCAGCCAGGACCCACCTCTGCTCTGACCCTTTCTTGCAAAGCCATTTCTTGACTACTCACTGTTCTGGGGCTCCTGCCAACCTAGTCACGTGTTTATATATTCTGGCTGTAAATTCTGGGCATGTAATTGTGTCCTCCACTTTTCTCTCACAGACATATGCACACAAGCTCACATACACACACAGAGACACATACATGCACACACACAGGAGCCTGCACATGACACCTGATAACAAATGCTGGTTGAAGGAATAAATTTCTCCCAACCAGACAGATTGAACTATCCTGCCTTGATATGGATCATGGGTTCCATGAAAGAATGGAGTATGGAAATGCAAAACAGTAGGCTTGGATCAAAGGCTGCCAGCATATTCCCTACATATTACATTCAACCTTTTCCAAACTTCAGCAGGTGTCCTAAAAGGCCTAATCCATTAACACACAGTTCTAGGTGCCTAGGGGAAAAATAGAGTACTAGAGGGTGGTAGTTTTCCTAGAGGGTTCAAGGCTAGCTATTGGAAGAGGATCAACCAGATGTCCCTGCTCTGCTAACATTGAGCTAAGCCTAGATGATGACTATAGGATGGGTCAGGCAAGCAAGAGTAACCTAACAGGCCCACCCTCCGACCCAGACCCAAAGGCATGCCAACAGTACCAGCCTCAAGCTGTCTCCAATTAATGTCTTTAAAGAGGGGGTTAACTCGGAGCCCATCACAAGTCCCATCTCTAAACCCCAGGCGCTTCTCCGGGTCCTTCTCCAGCAGTGCCTCACAGAAGTTCTTGCTGGCCTGGCTGAACTTGTCAGTGTACTTGACCGCCTCGGAGAGGATCCTCTGCTTGAGCTCCTTGTTCTCCACCTGCATGGCGGGACACACATCATGTTAAACCCCTGCCAACCCTACCAACATCAACAGAGCTGGCCTCTCAGGCTCCAGGAGACTAGACAACCCCTGTTAGTAACTGGGCAGGGCTAGCACTTTTCTCAGAAAGAGGCCAGCCTCTCCTTCACACCGAGGCAGAGGTGACAGGAACACCTGAGTGTGCTCTCCTTCCCAGCACAGAATGGCTCAACATCTCCAGTGAAAGGAGTGGAACCCTAAAGGTACTGGTCAAAGTTGGGGTGCAGTAGAGTTTAAGGAGCCCTGGTGGACATATCTATACTAATAAAAGGGTAATATGCTAATTAGACTGGGAG
>PVJN01055923.1:0-12932 GCA_004026805.1 Lasiurus borealis | reverse complement strand
CAGTTAGGGGTGACCAGGTCCACAGGGTAGGGAGTTAGGGGCAAACAGGCTGGCAGGGGAGCAGTTAGGCATCAATCAGGCTGGCATAGGAATGGTTAGGGAGTATCAAGCTGGCAGGCAGAAGAAGTTAGGGGCAATCAGGAAGGCAGGCAGGTGAGCAGGTGGGAGCCAGCAGTCCTGGATTGTGAGAGGGATGTCTGACTTCCCATTTCGGCACAATCCAAGTAGGATCGGGCCTAAATGGGCAGTTAGACATTCCTCAAAGGGTCCCAGATTTGAGAGGGAGCAGGCTGGGCTGAAGGACAACTCCCCACCCCCATGCACAAATTTCATGCACTGAGTCCCAACCAAGCAGTTAGTAGCAATGAAAATAATTTTATGGTTGGGGGTCACCACAACATGAGGAACTACATTAAAGGGACGTGGCATTAGGAAGGTTAGGAACCACTGCTCTAGTCTATATATATATAAAGAGGCAATATGCTAATTGTTCCTAATGGTGTCCCAGTCAAGACCAGTCAACAGGCAGGAGCTGGTGGGCAGGGACGGGGATGGGGGCAGGGACTTCCGCCCCCAACACAGGTGCATGTAGGCCTGCCCGGTGCTAAGGTCACACTGCCTGGGAAGGAGGAGGCTGCTCTCAATGGAGGCACCCGCAGGCAGGAGGGGGGTGTCAGGACAGACTCCAGTGACCCCCTCCTTCACCCCTGGAGAAGCACACAGGCCCACGGTGCCTGGCCTGGAGGTGGGATAGTGGCAGGATGGGGACGGGGCCTCGGCAAAGAGCTCTCAGCATTCCTGTGCCAGGATCTGAAGGCGCAGAGAGGAAGGGAGAGCACATAGGCAGTTAGGGTGTTTAGTCCAGGAGGGGAGAGCAGATAGGCAGTTAGGGGGATCATACAAGGAGGGGAGAGCAGTTAGGGGGATCAGACTAGCAAGGGAGCAGTTAGGGACACCAGGCAGGCAGGCAGGTGAGTGCTTAGGAGCTAATAATACTGGATTGCAAGAGGGATCCCAGATTGGAGAGGGTGCAGGCCAGACTGACCCCTCCACCCATCCCTCTCCCCCCACACAAATTTCAGGCACCGGGCCATTAGTCTATAAAATAAGGGCCTGGGTAACCTCTAAGGATGCAGGTGGCATAAGCTTTTGTAGCTATGGAAATCTGATACCATGCTTCCTTTTAACCCTCACATCCCCATCTTGATGTCTTTATATAAATTTAATCTCCTCATTTCCCCATCCCTTTTTCTTTCTTTATCAAAAAGTACTTAATATTGTATACCAACTATACTTAAATGTTTAAAAAAGTATCTACCAAGCCCTCTAAGAATGATTTCAGATTAAATGTGATCCCACAGCACACTGAGATTCCTTCCTGGAATTGTTATCATAATAGTTGATTATCAAGAATACCGGGAAGCCGAGACCGGTTTGGCTCAGTGGATAGAGCGTCAGCTTGCGGACTGAAAGGTCCCAGGTTCGATTCCGTTTGGGGGCATGTACCTTGCTTGCGGGCACATCTCCACTGTGGGGCGTGCAGGAGGCAGCTGATGGATGTCTCTCTCTCTCATTGATGTTTCTGACTTTCCATCTCTCTCCCTTCCTCTCTGTAAAAAATCAATAAAATATATTTTTTAAAAAATGCTTCTTCCCCAACAGGTTTGAAATATCAATGTTTCTTCAAACTCTTGCTATGATACACAGCATCGAGATGATCAACAATTCAACATTATTGTCCGGCGTCAAACTGGGGTACGAGATCTACGACACTTGTACCGAGGTGACAGTGGCGATGGCAGCCGCTCTGAGGTTCCTCTCCAAGTTCAACTGCTCCAGAGAAATTGTGGAGTTTAAGTGCGACTATTCCCGCTACCTGCCCAGGGTGAAGGCTGTCGTAGGGGCCGGCTACTCAGAAATCAGCATGGCCGTCTCCCGGATATTGAGTTTACAGCTCATGCCACAGGTAGGTTTCGTTCCACCTCCCTACACTGGTTTTGATGGTGCTCTTTATTATGCAAGGTCGGGGTAATTCCGGAAACTAGTTAGGAAGTTGCTTTTACTTTAACTTTCTCCTAGTCCGAAAAAGGATGTTTCCTACATGGATCAGATAGCAGACAAAGCACGAAGGGAGTAGTTACTTCTCAGTCTGTCTGGTTTCTGACCATTTTCATCAGGACACGAACCTTTGAAGCCCTCCACTGCCTTGCTTCTGAAATCATATCAGCCAGGTGCTACAAAGAAAACAGGAGAGTGAGAAGGAAGGGGGAATGGAGGTCAAGAAGGACTTCTCAAAGAGATACAGTGGTACCTCGAGGTCCGAGTGCCCTAACATAGGAGATTTTTGAGATACGAGCCGTCGAGCGAGCGATTTTTGCTTTGAAATACGAGCAGCAGTTGAGATAGGAGTCATTGCGCGGATCGGCCGGCTGCACACGACCCACCAGTTTACCTCGACTCGAGCGTCTCCTAGTTTCCCACGCCTCAAGGTTACGGAACGAATGAAACTCGTATCTCGAGGTACCACTGTAATGTTTAGCTTAAACCTTGAATGAGAAGGGGCAGCCAAGGGAAGGTGGAGGAGGGAAGGACAGTGTCTAGGCTGAAAAAAATCATCATGGTCAAGGTTAACATGTCCAAAGACTAAAAATGGGGCTAGATCAGGTGGGCAGAAAGGAGCATGGTAAGAAGTGCATTTACAGAGACAAAGGCCAGTCCTGTAGCATCTTGTCCGCTGTGGCCTGATCTGCATCTGTTCTGAGTATGATGAGGAGAAAGCTTTAAGCAGACTGTGGGACTACGGCTCTCTCTGTAATGCAGACCAAGAGCCAGGAGGGAAAGAGAGGGGTCTCTGAAGCACCCCATTTTAGAGAGCCCTGCCCTGAGTTCTTGCCTCATTACTCAGAGCCAAGAAATCCCCACTAGGAGCAGCCGTCTGGAGCTCTTGGGCACCGAAACTAAAAGATGCTGTCCAGCACCCTAACTAAAAGATGCTGTCCATTTCCAGGTGAGTTACGAGTCAACGGCGGAAATCCTAAGCGACAAGATCCGCTTTCCCTCCTTTTTCCGCACCGTGCCCAGTGACTTCTACCAAACCAAAGCCATGGCCCACCTGATCCAGAAATCCGGATGGAACTGGATCGGCATCATCACCACAGATGACGACTACGGCCGGCTGGCTCTCAGCACGTTCGCGCTTCAGACGGTGGCCAACAACGTGTGCATCGCCTTCAAAGAAGTCCTCCCGGCCTTTCTGTCAGACGGCACCATCGAGAGCAGGATCCAGCAGGCCCTGGAGAGAATCGTGGCGGAAGCCCGCGTGAACGTCATCGTGGTGTTTCTGAGGCAATTCCACGTGTTCAGTCTCTTCCAGAAGGCCATCGAGAGGAAGATCAATAAGATCTGGATCGCCAGTGACAACTGGTCCACGGCCATCAAGATTGCCGCCATCCCTAACATCCAGAGGATTGGCAAGGTGGTGGGGTTTACCTTCAGAAAAGGGAACGTGTCTTCTTTTCGGTCCTTTCTTCAGAATCTGCATACGTTTCCCAGGGACCATAACAGACCCTTCGAAGAATATGCCATGCTCTTGTCGGCCTGTGCCCATGTCAGAGACAGGGATTTGAGTCAATGCATGTTCAACCATTCTCAGGGGACTGTGGCCGACCGGGCTCCCGGGGACGTAGGCAGGAACTTGTCCCTGAGAAGTGACTTCCTGTGGGATTACACGGAGCCAGGACTCGTCCACAGTATTCAGCTCGCTGTGTTTGCCCTCGCGTATGCCCTGCGGGACCTGTGCCGGGCTCGAGACTGTAAGAACCCCAACGCCTTTCAGCCGTGGGAGGTACTAGCTCACATGCCCTAGAAAATCCCCCTGCCACCATCTGCTCCATTTCTTTCATTGCTTTAATGTGCAGTTATAAGAAATACTCTTTTTTTATATATATATTTTATTGATTTTTTACAGAGAGGAAGAAAGAGAGTATAGAGTTAGAAACATTGATGAGAGAGAGACATCGATCAGCTGCCTCCTGCACGTCCCCTACTGGGGATGTGCCTGAAACCAAGAAACATGCCCTTGACCGGAATCGAACCTGGGGCTTTTCAGTCCGCAGGGCAACGCTCTATCCACTAAGCCAAACCAGTCTTGGCAAGAAATACTCTTTGTCTTCCTCTTATTCGTCGACACCTTCAGTGTTTGGATTTCTACCCGTTGCTTTCGTTACTGAAGATAATAGAGTTGTTATTTTATCTTTACTCCTATTCTGACCTGCAAAAGTTGTGTTCTTTTTTTTTTAATATATTTTATTGATTTTTTACAGAGGAAGGGAGAGGGACAGAGAGTCAGAAACATCGATGAGAGATACATCGATCAGCTGCCTCTTGCACGCCCCCACACTGGGGATGTGCCCGCAACCAAGGTACATGCCCTTGATGGGAACCAAACCTGGGACCTTTCAGTCCACAGATCGACGCTCTATCCACTGAGCCATACCGGTTTGGGCAAAAGTTGTGTTCTTTTATTTTCCAAGAAGATTCTGTTGATAGTGCTATTTTCCTGGAGTTTATGAAAAATAGAGTTTTTTAAGGCTTCATAAGCATTACCTCTTTTCATGCTCTTAAACACAAAATAGGCCAGGCATGCTTAATGATTCTTTTTATCATTACTAAGTATTATGGATGAGAAAATGAAGCTAGGAAGTGCCAGAAATACAATTCCAGTCTGGGTCACCTGATTCCACGCCCTCTACTTTTCATGATGTCACTGGTGACGTATAGTCCCCAAATCTCCAGTTATGACTCTGACTTAGGGCAGTTTCTATAGAACTGCAGTCTTCTTCAAATGAATGTTTTAGGTCAATCATAACAGTTCCTATGATATCTCTGTTTACAATGAATCACTAACTGTGTGTAAAGGATGCCTTTCCCTTTCATCTCTTTGATTAGTTCGTAGAAACACAAGCTTAATGTTGCCCTATTTAGTGAAATTTTTTTTCTATTCTGTCTTTTAAATGCCCACGAACAAGTCATTTAAGCAAATCGCTGCTTTCTGATGATAAATTTAGCGCATCGAAAAACAAATTCCTCAGTATTATGTATTCAAAGCCCAACTTATCTGCCTTGAAGCAGAATCATGGTCCTAAAATATATTTGTTTTAAATTGGGGAATAAAGCTCAGTTCTTTTGTCCTTACAAGTGGGAACCCAGGACAGGCTATTTCTACTTTTGTAATTTTTATTTTAAACAAACACAAGCTCCAGAGTCTGAGGTGATCGGCTTACCTTTGGGTGGATCATGTGATGGTCATAGGGTGTTTTAAATTGTCCATTTTACAACTAGTTTTCACCTTGGAAAGGGCAGGCACAAAACCTAATGGAGAAGTAAGATTAGAAATTAGGATATTTTTCAAGTTAGAACTCACTTTAAAATATATATACCTAGTAATTTTAAGATGCCTGTTTGAAAATGTACTCTTTTTAGTATAAAATTTTTAATAAGAGATTGGTAAGAACTATAAATTAAGTGGACACCAAAATGAAACCACATAAGGAAAGAGAAATACAAATAGCAAGAGCTATTCATCCTCTCAAGGTCTGGGAACATATTTTATATCAGGATTAAATCCTAAACTTTCTGAGGAAAAACCTGGATAGTATAATCTAAACAAAATCTGCTAAAATGTTTCATTTAAACGCTAGAAGCCGGGGTTGTCCTTTATGTCGCAGGGAGTCTGTTTATCTAGAAACAAACAGCAACAGATTGGAAAGGAGGGAGAGAGGATCCTTTAATCATGATGTGCGTGACCTATGTCTGTGCCATACTCAGTAGGACAAGTAGTGCAAGTAATGTTATCTTTTTACGAGGGAAGTGCCATAGACACTAAACTTTAAAAATCAGCAACATTTGAGGCCACTAATCAAAGATACATGCCTAAAGATTATTTTCCCACTGGCAACATTCACTAACATTTCAATAATAGTTTTTGAGTGATTTTATATTTCAAATCACTTTAAAGAATTTCATTTTTCCCAATATTTGAGAATAATCCTTACTTTGGCTCCACATTTGGTGATATTTGTGAACAGTATTCAGAGACAGCACAATCAATGATTTTGACTTTCCTTTTAATATTTTATTTTCTTTTAACGGATGATAATACAAGGTAGTAAGTGATGTATGTGGAATGAGAGGACTGTATAATAATCAAACTTTATAGAAGACACTTATTTAGCAGATATTGGTTGGATATCTCAATGTTCTAGACATTGTGCTTAGTGCTAAAAATATTATAGAAACTAAGACAATTTTCTCCCTAAATTTCTCCAGTGAGGCATACAATCAAACCATTAGGGGAGGGGAAAGACCAATGTGGCAATCCAGGCTAAAATAGGGATGCCTTGTACTACAGTATGAAAACGAGGAAGAAGAAACATATACAGGGTGAGGCGAAAGTAGGTTACAGTTGTTGTTATGGAAATAATAAAATAATTAACAAAAAATAATACAAGCATCAACTCTAGTTTGCATACTCATAACTGCGAATGTACTTTTCTCCCACCCTGTACATGAATATTTAAGGGGAAGAATGAAGAGAGCATTTGGAGAGAAACTGCGTATAGAGGATGACAGATGGAAGTACAGATGCTACAAATGAGTCAAAAATTTGAGCAACTGGTGCCATTTGTTGTAAACACAGAGAAGAGTGGAGGTCTGATCAGAGGAAATACTAAGCATTGCATTTTGGAGATGTCGAATTTGAAAAACTTAGGAGACATCCTCCATAGCAATGGCGGTAAGCTATTAGTCCAGACATCAGAAGAGACATGTTCAAATAAGAGAGTGATTTTGGAGTGATAACAAAAATAATAACTATAAAATTGCAGGTCCTACTGCACTAAAACTTTATCATCTGTAGTTTTTATATTCAGGTAGGGCCACAGGACTCATATTCTTCCCACTGCGTCTGAAAGAAGTGACAAGAGGAAGTGTTTCTGGTGACTGTCACAGCTAATATATTTTCCTTAAAATACAACTTGATTTTTTTTTATATTCTATTGACAAAAAAATGAAGGAAAGAAACATTCATAAACAATTACCTGAGACGGACTAAAATAAGAATAATCCTATTCAAATAGAATAGAATTTTGCCCCGTTTCATAGCTTTTGCAGCTAACGAAAGCCACGTGGTATCATAAACCTGGATAATGAGCGAGCCTGGTGTGTTCGCAGAGGTTATTGACTTAGCCGTGATTGTATATGAAGTTAACAGGGAGTCAGACCTGCAACCTGCTTACCTCACCCAACGCCCAGTGCTCTTCCTCTGCAGCACAGCTCAGCGTGGCTGCCTCATCTGTCAGTAACACACTTCCTGTCCTAGTTGCATTGTATTCATGGAACAAACTGGTTAAAAAAAAAAAAAGTAATTTTTCATTGTATTTCTATCCCCTCGAGTTAAAGCATTATTTAATATTAATATGTTAAGTTGAATTTAGAAGTCACTGTACTCTGCACTCAATCACCGAAGCAGAGTTGAAGACCATTGGAGAGCATAAGATCCAAACCTCCTGCGTGGCTAACAAGGTATGGACTTAGGGTGGCCATGAGCACTTCCCTTACCTGCTCCCATCAAGCAAACTTCTCTGAGGGGGATGCTACTCAGTACATGCCCAAGAGCAGCATGCTGCTGTGACTGGGCACCCCCCAAATTTGTAGCTCGGTCCCTTCAGCCTTCGTCTTGGGGAGGTGAGCAGGACAACGACTGGCTTGAATGACCCACTCAGACTGGGCCAAGACCCAGGCCAACTGTGATTCTAGAAAGAAAAGATGCCTTTTGTGATCTTTCACAGTGACAGATGGCACAGGAGTGAGTACTTCTGAGTCAGAGAGAAAACAATGGTGAGAAGACTTTGAATTAATATATTACTAGGTGCAATGGAAAGACCATATAATGAAAGTCAAGATGTGTGTCCTCAGATAAGTCCCTTTGCCCCTTGGCTAGGGGTCCTCATATAAGAAAAGCGGAAGTTAATCCCTGTTCAGCATGCCTCACCAAGTTGTTAGGAAGTAAAACGGCCTCACAGATTTGAGTGTTAGCAAGTAATAAATGAATATCAGATGCCATTGTTAGCTGATGGACTCAATATTGTTATTTGTTTGTATATTGTCCTCATGAATTAACGATAGGTATTAATAGGTACTAATATAGCCTTTATTAACCCTTAATCTCTGCTAGATATCGGACACTCTTTACATTCATAATTATATTTAATCCTTCCAAAAACCCTATAAGGTAGGTTTCATTTACTTCATTTTACAAATGGAGAAGTTGAGACCTAGGAAAAATTGTAACTGTTGAGATCACATGACTAATTAGATGAGATCACATCACCAGAGTTCAAGTCCAGGCAGAAGGACCCATCCTGAAACTCTGCGGAGAAATGAGTATGCTCAGATTTCAATGTCATGGTCTAGAGAAGCCACCAGCCGTAAACATTAACTTGCTTCTCAAATTCACAGAGCAAGACTTTGGCAGAAATGAGGCTAGACTTTTCAATTACTGCCCAAGAGGTAAGAACCTTTGCAACTAGTTACCACAATCACTGTTTCCAGATCTTTTTTCTAATTTGTACATGATATTCCTTGTAAGGCAGTATTATAATTTTAAAATTGACATAATGGATCCATTTCCAATATTTCTATGAGTATTTGTTGCTATTCTTCTTTTCTATAGTTACTAGATGTGCTGAAAAATGTGACATTCACGGAAGGGGGGAAGTCATTTCATTTTGATGCCCACGGGGATTTGAATACTGGATACGATGTTGTGTTCTGGAAGGAGGTCAATGGCCACATGTCTATCACCAAGATGGCACAATATGACTTGAAGAATGATGTCTTCATCCTCACAGACCAGGAGACAAAAAACGAGTTCAGGAATCTTAAGGTAATTAATTGTGTTGTAGGATGCTTTGTTAGCACGCACGTTAATTGGTACCTCAACTGCAAAAGTCCTTGACCCCACCACCAGGGCCTCCAGTGAGCCTATTCTCTCTCTCTCTCTCTCTCTCTCTCTCTCTCTCTCTCTCTCTCTCTCTCTCTCTCTATGGTTCACTGTCTTATTTTCTTTCTGTCTTTCCTAAAATGTAACCTTCTGCCCTAGCCAGTTGCTCAATGTTTAGAGCATCAGCCCACACACCAAAGGGTCAATTCCCAGTCAAGCACATGCACCTGGGCTGCAGCTTCTAACCTAGGCCCCAGGAGGCAACCAATTGATGTATTTCTCTCCCACCTCTCTCTCGTTTTTGCCCTCCCTTCTTTCCTTCCACTCTCTCTTAAAATAAGCAATGGAAAAAATATCCTCCAGTAAGGATTAATCAAAAATAAAAGAGAACCGAAACCGGTTTGGCTCAGTGGATAGAGCGTCGGCCTGCGGACTGGAAGGTCCCCCGGTTCGATTCCGGTCAAGGGCATGTATCCTGGTTGCGGGCACATCCCCAGTAGGGGGCGTGCAGGAGGCGGCTGATTGATGTCTCTCTCGTTGATGTTTCTGACTTTCTATCCCTCTCCCTTCCTCTCTGAAAAATCAATAAAATATATTAATTAAAAATAAAAGAGAGAGAGAGACCAGTTTGCCTTTCTGATGGAAACACCCACAAATATTTCAAGGAACACTCCTCAGTGTCTCAAGGAGGTAGCAAAAACAAATAATACTTGAGATCAATTAGGTCAGATTTCAAGATCGTCTTGTCAATGGGCAGGCTGGTTGGGCTGTCAGCATTTGTGGTAAGTCAGCAGAACCCATAGTCTAAGACATCAGATAACCCTAAATCTATTGACACCCCCCAGCGATCAGGCCTCTGCTGTCTCTGATGTGGGGGAGACAAAGGACCACGTTGCCGGGAAGAAAGGTTTCACTGTTATCCCTGTGATGATGCCCAGCTTGTCTCGCGGTGAGGCCGAGCATCCTCCGGGGGTGTGGGCACTTCAGATTAAAAGTGTCTGCTCTTGCTGAGACCGGTTTGGCTCAGTGGATAGAGTGTCGGCCTGCATACTGAAAGGTCCCAGGTTCGATTCCGGTCAGGGGCATGAACCTTGCTTGTGGGTACATCTCCAGTTTGGGGCGTGCAGGAGGCGGCAGATTGATGTCTCTCTCTCATCGATGTTTCTGACTTTCTATCCTTCTCCCTTCTTTCTGTAAAAATATCAATAAAATATATTTTTTAAAAAAATAAAATAAAAGTGTCTGCTCTGGAGGACCCCTAAGGTAGTTTTACTATTTAGAGCATTTTCTATTTTTTATTAGACTTATTCATATTCCTCCAGATCATAACACAACCTGGTGATACTATTTTTTAAAAGACCAAAATACTATTTAGCACATATATCTTTAAATGAAGTCCAAGTTAGTGGAAACAAATCTTGTAAAAACAATCTATTGGGGATTTCTTTTCATTTTGCAGCAAATTCAATCCAAATGCTCCAAGGAATGCAGTCCCGGGCAGATGAAGAAGACCACCAGAAGTCAGCACACCTGCTGCTATGAATGTGTGAACTGCCCTGAAAATCACTACAGTAACCAGACGGGTAATTACTGTCACTGCGATTGCACAGTGGCTCGCCTGGACCATTCATTTCTCTGAGGCTGATCTTTTGTTTATGTGACTCCCATTTTTGTTTGTTTGTTGTTTCTTTAAATATATTTTATTGATTTTTTACAGAGAGGAAGGGAGAAGAATAGAGAGTTAGAAACAACGATGAGAGAGAAACATTGATCAGCTGCCTCCTGCATGCCCCCTACTGGGAATGTGCCCGCAAACAAGATACATGCCCTTGACCAGAATCGAACCTGGGATCTTTCAGTCCACAGACCGACGCTCTGTGCACTGAGGCAAACCGGTTTTGGCATGAGTCCCATTTTGGATTATTCTTTCATTTGGGGCGGGGGGGAAAGTATCTCATGCCTCTCTCCTAAATAAAATAGCAGTGAATTTTCATTTTATATTGGAATTTGCTCTAGTATATCAGCAGACATGCAACCAACACATCATAAGGATGTGAAAGTAACTTCACTCACAGGGGAAATGACATTCCCTCAACTGGACTCCTCTCCGGCACTTCGTAAAACAGTGCATGTCCTCGGTCCATTTACCGACTTGCATTGGGGCACAATAGCTATAAATAACCAATGTATATACAGAGGTTTCCTTCCCCAGAGATCTCATTATTCTTACCCAGAGGCAACAGAAAAGCCTGAAAAAGAACCTTCTGTGAGACAAAGGGGTGAACTATTGACAGAGAGTAGATGCTGCTAACAGATCACTTGCCAAACCTGTTAACAGTCTGACAACATCAGAGCGATATGCACATATTAGAGAACAGGAGTGAGGTCAGTAGCCTTCGGAATCCTGAAAGGAGCTATCGCACTTTCCTTGGAGTCAAGCCTGCTTTAAAAGCATCATATTCCTGCCCTCGCCGGTTTGGCTCAGTGGCTAGAGCATCAACCTGAGGACTGACTGGTCCTAGGTTCGATTCCGGTCAAGGGCACATGCCCAGGTTCCATCCCCAGTGTGGGGCATGGTGGAGGCAGCTGATCCATGGTTCTTTCATCCTTGATGTTTCTACCTTTCTCTCCCTTTCCCTTCGTCTCTGAAATCAATAAAATATATATTTAAAAATAAATAAATAAAGGCATATATTCCCTGGTTAACAGTAGCATTCCTATTTGTCCTAGAAAAGCCGAGAACTGCAGAGCCAGAATAGCTCCCGAACGCTTACTCTTTTTTTTTTTTTTTTTTTTTGCTAATTGGCTCCAAGAGGAGAAGCACCCCAATGTAACCATTCCCACCCCCATGTCCTGTCACTGTTTTACAAAAATGCCCTTTATCCCAAACTGGGGTGGGCCGCGCTGCATAAATAGTCAGGTAAGGTTAGTGGAGGTGTTTCCAGGCAAAACAGAATCTACAAGTGTTTGCCACGTGGGGTCCATAAAAACACCAAGAGAGTACCTCGCATTTATTTCTCACAAAGATGCACACGGTCTTTCAGGATGCAGCCGGATTGCCTTTTGCTAACCAGGGCAAGTGGTTCCAAGAACAAGGGTAAAAGCCTGAGCACAACTTTGGAGGCGCAGGGAGGACGTAGGCACAGCCCTGGCACAGAGGCAAGGCCAGTGCATGTTGGCTGAACGGGTAAAATGGCAGGCAGGGCAGCAATGGGGAAGGAAAGTCAGGCGGAGAGGAAATCGGATCTGGTAAGAGGAGGAGGCCGGGAAGGCAGAGTTTATCAACAGAGACACAGCCTGACGCTGAGGGTAGAAAGGCAGAGGCCACAGGCGCTGTATGACGCTGAACGGGCACTGTGGAGTGTGAGCTGATGGCGCTCACAGCAAGGCTTTTTAGAAGGAGCTGGGACCCCATCATGAGGGGTGGAAATGGGGAGCAAATGCAGCCACACTCCCAGCAACTCCAGGCTATCAACTACCAGCGTTGCACCTGCAGTCAGAATCAACGTCAATCATTTCCAACCTTATCACTGCTAGCCAGAGGCTCCGTGCCACTAACACCCCCCCCCCCCCTTCAGGGAAAATAAACTTTAACTCTTATCAACGTCCTTGATTACAATCTCGCGTTATCTGGCTTTGGTGGGGGTGACCCAGCCACATAGTCTCTGCTTCGGAAAGAACCGCTGCCCCGTTGATAACAGCAGCTCCCACCGCGGTGTCTAAGGCCTGGGGTGTGCCACACGGAGCACCTCCTATTCATAATCTCAGCACCCAATGAGGCAGCGTCGGTTTTTATTAAAGAGAACGGCAAAGAGGCTCGGAAAATTCTATCCGCTTGTTCCATATTACAGGACGCATGGGTGACAGGGAACGGACTGGAGGATATGTCTGATTCTACAGCTTTTATTCTCAACAGGGTTCCCTGATCAGC
>PVJN01055922.1:0-12932 GCA_004026805.1 Lasiurus borealis | reverse complement strand
AATAAATCTAATTCATATTCCAAAATTAAGTGTAAAAATGCTTTCTCTGTGTGTCAGGTTGTTTCACTTATGTCACAATCTTTTAATTTAATGTATCAAGGGCATGAATAAAAGACAAGGTTTGTAACTGAAGAAGTTATTAATGCCAAGAAAACTATTAACGCAATTCTCAACAGAGTTTGTTCTTGATATTCGATTGAGACTTAGAGATAGATAATTGAAATGGCCGTTCAGCTTTTAAATCACATAATGCTTTCAGCTTCAGAACTATTTAGGAAAATCTTAGCTATTTTCTATTTAATATTCTTATACTTAAAATAATGTTTACTAAAGCTAAATTGTCTCCTTAGAGAGAATGTAATAGACATATGCTTAGAATTTCACACCATCACATTATTTGTAGACATAAAATCTGCTCTTCATCCCACTCACTATCTATGACCCAAGTTCATGGTTACTTGTTTTTGTAAGTCACTCCCTTTTATTTATAGTTCTGAAAGTTCTAATTTATGGTCCCCACACTCATTTCTCTAATAGACTCTGGTTTCATTGAAGTGTTTTCTTTACCAGCAATAGCTTCTTGAGACATAGGAAAAGATGCTCAATGTCAATAATCATCAGCGAAATGCAAGTTAAAAGCACACTGAAATATCACCTCACACCCTCTCAGAATGGCTGCCATCAATAAATCAACAAACATAAGTGTTGGTGAGGATGTGGAGAAAAGGGAAGCCTTGTGCACTGTTGGTGGGAATGTAGACTGGTACAGCCACTGTGGAGAACAGTATGGGATGATCTCAAAAAATTAAAAGGGAACTCCCTTATTACCCAGTGATTCCACTTCTGCAAATTTATCTGAAGAAGCCCGAAACATGATTTTGAAAGAGTATATGCATTCCTATGTTCATTGCAGCATTATTTACATTAGTCAAGATTTGGAAGCAATCCAAGTGTCCAATATTTACCCAATGGAATATTTGTATATTTGCTCAGCTACAAAAAAGAAGAAAACATTGCCCTTTGTGATAGCATGGATGATTGTGGAAATCATTATGCTAAGTTAAATAAGTCAAGCAAAAAAAGACATGTACCATATGATTTCACTCATATTTGGAATATAATGAACAAAGCGAACAAACAAAATAGAGGCAGACTTATAGATTTGAAATTATAAAACTTTTAGAAGAATAGGAAAAATTTTCATGATTTTGGATTTGGCAGTGATTTCCTAGCAAATAGGTTTCTTTACACCAAAAGCACATGCATCAAAGCAAAAATAGGCAAATGGAACTACATCAAACTTTAAAACTTCTGAACAGCAAAACAAGAGTGAAAGACAACAAGTAGGAGAAAAATATTTGAAAAGTGTATATCTGATAAAGGATTAATATCCAGACATATAAATAATTCCTACCACTCAATAATAAAAAAATACTATTAAAAAGTGGGCAAAGGACTTGTCAACTGAAGGTCATTGCTGCCAATTCAACACCAAGAGTCCCCAGGAATATAATGAGTGAGGAAAGACTTTATTCAGTAAAAACATGTCAATTGAGAATCAGGTTGGCTGTGGAACAGCTCAATTGTGATACATTGCAACAATGGGACAGCATGGCTATTAAAGAGCTCAGGCAAGTGGCCCAGGCAAGGTGGCCGCAGTGTCATAGCTCAGCTCCAGGGAGACAGCTTCACTCCACTTTGCTCCAGTAAGACACCTCTGTTCCAGTTTCAGCTCTGATGTTATTACAATTCTCGCCCAGGAAATAGTCTTTAATGGAAACTAAAAATGTGCCAGAGGCAGGGCTGACTTATAGAAAGAGAACTTCGCACCCCTGGTCCTAGTTTGACCCATTTATATGAAATGAGGACTACAAATCTTCACAGTTTTATTGCTCAACAAGTATTGTTCTGCCTGGTGATCAGGCAGGCAGGCGAGTGGTTAGGGCAATCAGGAAGGCAGACAGAGTAGTTAGTGGTGCTCAGGCAGGCAGGCAGAGGAGCAGTTAGGAGCCAGTGGTCCCTGATTGGGAGAAGATTGTTGGACTGCCAGTTTAGGCCTGATCCCTGAGGGGTCCCGGATTATGAGAGGGTGCAGACTGAGCTGAGGGACCCCCTTGGCAAGAATTTTGTGCACCGGGCCTCTAGTATATCCTATCTAATAAAAAAGTAATATGCAAATTAACCATCACTTTGCTACAAGCCATGCCTACAAGCCAATCAGAAGCAAGTATGCAAATTGACCCCAACCAAGATGGCTGCAGTCATGGAACAAGCAGGAGGGAGGCTTGGGTTTCCCCAACAATGGAGGAAATCAAGCTTTTTACACATCCTGGTGGGCCCAGGCCTCCACTCAAGGCTACAAAGTTTCAATTATAGAAGATAAATAAATCCCAGATCCCAGAGCCTCCACTTGGGTCGGTGGGGAGTGTGGCCAGCCTGCAAACCATCACAGGCCCCTCACCCAGGCTGTCCATGCCCTAAGGAACCCCCACCTTGAACCAGGACACCCTCATGGCAAGCCAGCTGGCCTCCATCCATACACCAGGCCTCTATCATATCTAATAAAAGAGTAATATGCAGATTGACCATCACTCTAATACACAAGATGGCTGCCCCCAAGTGTCAAAGATCTTGCCCCCATGTGGACAGGTGATGTCCACCACAAGATGGCCAACAGGGGAGGGAAGTTGGGTGGGACCAGGCCTGCAAGAAAGAGCAGCTGGGGGTGACCAGGTCAGCAAAGGAGGGAAGTTGGGGGTGATCAGGTCTACAGGGGAGGGCAGTTAGGGGTGACCTAATCAGAAAGGGCAGGTAGGGGAAATCAGGCTGACAGGGAAGTGGTTAGGAGGTGATCAGGCTGGCAGGCAGAAGCAGTTAAGGACAATCAGGAAGGCAGGCAGGAGGGCATTTGGGAGCCAGCAGTCCTAAATTTTGAGAGGGATATCTGACTGCCCATTTAGACCCAATCTCATCAGGATTGAGTCTAAGTGGGCAGTCAGACATCCCTCAAGGGGTTCCAGATTGGAGAGAGTGTAAGCTGGGCTGAGGGACACCCACCCCCCTCTACTCCATGAATGAATTTTGTGCATCGGGCCTCCAGGAAATAATAATTGAATTCTCAAAGAAATACAGGCTAGGCAAAGGTATATTTACAGTTGTTCATATGGGAAATAATACAAGAATTGACAAATCATACAAGAATAAACTCTGTTTGGCATACTCACAACTGACAATCTAGTTTGCCCTGCCCTATATTTGCATATCCATGTTCATTGCAGCATTGTTCACAATAGTCAAGAGGGTAGAGTCACCCTACACACCCAATAGAAGAATGGATAAAGAAAATGTGGTTGAAACCAGTTTGGCTCAGTGGATAGAGCATTGGCCTGCGCACTGAAAGGTCCCAGTTTCGATTCTGGTCAAGGGCATGTACCTTGGTTGAGGGCACATCCCCAGTAGAGGGCGTGCAGGAGGCAGCTGATCAATGTCTCTCTCTCATCCATGTTTCTAACTCTCTTTCTCTCTCCCTTCCTCTCTGTAAAAAAAATCAATAAAATATATTTAAAAAAAATGTGCTGCATACATGCAATAAGATAATATTCATAAAAAGAAGGAAATTGTCACATATACTAAAACGTAAATGAACTTTGAGGACATTCTAACTTAAAGACACAAAAAGACAAATACTGTGTGATTCTGCTAATGTGAGGTATCTTACATAGTCAAACAGAAACAGAAAGTATCATGGTACTTTTGCTAGGAACTGGGTGATGGGAGAAAAGGGAATTTGTTGTTCATTAGGTATAAAGTTTCAGTTTTACAAGAAACAAGTTCTATGATTACACAGACATAATAAGTCTGTTGTAACTATTTTGTAACTGCAGAGTCTATGGAAGTCTTTGAACTTCCCAGGAAGGCCTGGAAGGTGAGTTTTGGTTAATTTTAGGCATTTGCAGCTCTTAGGCAGTAGCAACTTTCCACCCCCAGCTGCAGGAAGGCTTTCCTTCAAGGTGTCTGGAGCAGCTTTTGAAAGCCAGAGTGCGCAGTACTCCAGGTATCTGGATCTGTGCTCTGATTGCTGATTGTATCTTCTGATTGCAGAGATGCAGACAGAGCTGGGCCGACACAGAGGCAGCCCTCCCCATCATTGCTGCAAGCATCTCCTACAGCTGAAATAACTTTTAGGGATTTAAAGGACTGGCACATTTTGTTTGTTTCTTTTATTTTTATCTTCTTCCCCTTTTAGGAACACGGTATTTAAGGACTAGGATAATCAGAAAACAACTGCATGTGTGGGAGAATTTAGAAAATCACCAACCATTTTTAGGGAAAAACACAGACTCAGGAAAGACCTGAGAAAATCTTAAGCTTATAGTTCAAACTGATCTGTGTACAAACACATCAAATGAAGCCACAAAACACAAAACAAAACAAAAAACAAAACAAACAAAAAACACAGCAAATCCCAGGGAAAGGGGATCTCCACACTTTCTCTACTGTACGATTAAAATGTTCTGTTTTCAGCAAAACATCACAAGGCATACAAAAAAAAAAAAGAAACCATGGCACATTCTAAGGGAAAAAAAAAGTTGCAGTTGGTGAACTTACTAGGCTAACGTTTTAGATCAACTATCTTAAAGATGCTCAAACAGAAGAAAAAGAACCAAAATGGAAATCTGGAGTTTAAAAGGTACAATAAATGAAATGAAAAATCCACTAGAGAGATTCAGTAGCAGATCTGAATCAGCAGAAAAATGAAGAACCAGCAAAGTTAAAAATAGAACAGCAGATATTATTGAGTCTAAGGAACAGAAAGAAAATAAATCTTAGAAAAGTAAACAGAACCTAAGAAACCAGCTGTGCAACATTAAGTAGACCAACATACACATTTGGACTCCTAGAAAAAGAGAGAGAGTGGGGCAGAGAGGTTTGTTGAAGAAATAATGGCCATATACGCAAGATTAAAAAAAATATTTGTGGACTGTCACGTGTGAGGGGGGACAGAAGTGTCCTGGCAGCTCTCTGGTGTTGGTGCTGGTCTGTTGAAGCCTGGGGCAGATGGTGGAGGCAGACTAGAAGGAGTCAATGGGAGAGGGAAAGGGGCATATGTAATTCTTTCAACAACTTTTTCAATAATGATTTAAAAAATAATAATCACTAAAAAACTATATAATCACATGGGAAACAGCTTATGTTACAGAAAGTGTGTAAAGGACAGTTACAAAAATTTTAAAAAATAAAACGTAAATAAAAGCACCCTCACCTCCTACAGTAACAAATCTCCAGTAATCCTCCCTCTCCCCTCCCCCCACAGGTTTAGGATTAAGATAGTCTGAATTCAAATTTGGCCCCTAAAATAGAAAACTAAATGTCTGAACTTGGGCAAGTAATTTACTTTTCTGTGTTCTCAAATGTAAAATGGGAATAATAACCTCGTTATGATTATTACATGATAATGCTATATATATGTATATTTATTTATTTATTTAACATAACCCTTGCCATATGATAGGGTTTAAGTAAATTTTAGCTATTATTATTTTATTAATATTGAGGAATGGGAGGTGAAGTAGAGTAAGGTCAATCATCTCATTAAGGCTTCATTAGTAGCTGTTTTCCATTGAATCAATTTTACCACTCTCCCTGAGCTTCAGCTTCCTTAAAAGTTAAATGGAGCTATTATCTACTCTTCAGAATTGTTGAAAATTGTAATTGTAGTATTTGCAGGTTCTTGACAGGAAATGGGTACTCAATAAATATTAGCAAAAATTTCCTTTAAATATATATATATTTATATACCTTTGTCTTGATGGAGATATTATTTTGTCAAAGAAGAAAAATAAAATCTATTTTAACAGATCATTTATAGCTCCTAGATATTTAGACATTTGAATATTTATAGTCTTACCCTAAGCCTGTTAATGTTTGTGGGTAGGTGGAGGAGCTTGTTGAAATCATTTTGCTAACTTGAAAGTAATATTTAGATGTTAGCTGTTAAAAGAAAAAAGACATGTAACTAGACCAGTGGTTTTCAACATTTACTGCATATTATACCCATTGAGGTGCTTTAAAAAACATGCTGATGTCTGGGCCTTACCTCCATCAGCTCTCAGAATTCTAATTTTATTGGTTCAACATGTTTTTTGGGATGGGGGTTTCCATTTGACTCTACAGGGTATGAATTATTGGGCTATAGAACAACCAGTGGATCTCCAACTTTAGTATGCAGCAGTGTCACCTGGAAGGCAGGCTACTGAAACATACATCACTGGGTGTTGTCCTAATAGGTGTTTTATTCACTAGGGCTAAGGTGCAGCCAAGAAGTCATCTTTCTAACATGCTTCCAGGTGTGCTTTTGTACTGGTTTGGGGACCACACACTGAAGACCATAGAACTGCGCCAATGATAGAATGTTATTGTTTTTTAAATCATTAAGAATGCTATTGCCTTCCCCTATCCATCCCCCAATCAATGTATGTATATACAATAGTTCCCTCTTCTCCTCTGTTTTATGTCCTGTAGTCTCAGATACCCCAAGTCAACAGTGGCCTGACTATATTAAATGCAAAATTCCAGAAGTAATTTATAAGTTTTAAATAGTGTACTGAGTAACATGATGAAAATCACAGGACCCACATCCTCACCTGGGATATGAATCATCTCTTTGTCAGGCCTCACCATACTGTACACACTTTCTATCCTTCTGCTATCAGATTGGATGTGAATGTGCTTATGTTCAAGTAATTCTTATTTTACTTCATAATGGCCCCAAAGCATGAGAGTAAATATGCGGGCAATTTGGATTGTGAAAAGGTGAAAGTTGTTGGCATATTAAGGAAAGAAAAAAAAATATGCTGAGGTTGCTAAGATCTAAGGTAAGAAGGAATCTTCTATTTGTGAAATTGTGAAGAAGGAAAAAGAAATGGGTACTGGTTTTTCTGTTAAACCTCAACCGTGAAAGTTAAGGCCACAGTATGAGGTAAATGTTTAGCTCAGTTGGAAAAGAAATGTATGTATAGGGAAAACATAGCATATAAAGGCTTCAGTACTATCTACAGTTTCAGCCTTCCACTGAGGGTCTTAAATGGTATCCCCCAATGAGATGGATAAAGGCACTACTGTACACTCAAAAAATTGCATAACACAATTTTAAAGATTGTACAAATTTATTGAAGCTCATTTATTGAATTTCTAATAGTTCAACATTTAAGGTTACAATCTTTGATTCAAAGAATTTCTGATATTATCATCTATCCTTTCAGTGCAAAGACCTGATGTCCTAATTGGTCTTTAGGAAATAATGCAGTTTTATTGTGAGTCAAATATTAAAGAACTAGAAGCATAGTGCACAAATTCATGCACATTGAAAGGAAATTAATTAGAACAAATATTTTAAAGGCAAGGGAGGGATCATGGGAGATTGGCTCCAGGGCATGTCTGGCCTGAATTGCCCAGTCCAGATTGGCCAGACCCCAGAAGCAAGCTAACCTAGTGGTCAGAGTGTTTGTACCCTCGTGGTCAGTGTGTATCATAGTAACTTGTTGAGCAGTTGACTGAACAGTTGAATGATGGGTTGAACACATAGCAAATTAGGCTTTTATATATATAGATTAGAGAAACATTGAAAAATTCTATTGAAAAATTATGTACCTTTTAGAAGTACACAAAATACTACTGAGGTCTTAGGTGAAAAATTAATGTTGCTTTCAGATTGTTTTATTTTTCACATTTATATTTTGTCTACTTTAGCATCAAAACTAAGCATAATAAATTGTGCTATAATTCATTATAATTGTCTTCAGCTTTTCTTTAATAAAATTCTAAACATTTAATATATATCTTTATAATAATTTATTTCACACTTTAATATTTTATTCATTTTTTATTTATTTAATAATTTGTATTGAGAGTCTGTTAATTCAAGGCACTGTAATTAGTGTTGGGAGATCACAGTGAAATAAATAGACATTGTTTTGCTCATTGGGAAACTTAATTTTTGCATGATTTCTGGCATAAAAAAATGTTTGCATTTATAAACTCTTTTCGGTATGTTTTTAAACTTATACCAATAGCATAAACTCAGACTCTTTGAATAGCTATTTCAAAATATCTATTACTGTGTATTTTGATGTTAGTAGTAATTAAATTTTGAACAAGATAGTAACAGAGTATAATTGTTCAGTTCTGAAAGAACATATAACATAGATAAGTATTATAATTTTTGCAATATATTTTGCACCCCAATGCTTTATAAAAGTTACAATGAATCTTGTGTCAAGACACATCTTCTATTTTATGAAATCTAATTGTGTGGTTATAGAAATATATTTAACAGTGGCATTACAAATACAATGTGATAATAGATTTCAAGGTAATTTGATTTATAAAGAGGAATCTCAGAAGTAAGGTTTAGTATGTTAGGCAAAGTGTAATTGCCTGGTTAAAGAAAGGCACCTGCTGATGTAGTGTTAATTAGATAGTCATGTTCTTCATGTCACTGCTAGCTTCACCTTATAGTACTACAGAAATTGCTGCTTTTGAGCTTGATACATTTTTCTTCATTAATTTAGATTTTAATTTCTAACACTGCCTAGTTCCAGTATCAAAATCACTATTATATCATATATTTATGTTCCTTTTATTACATTTTTAACTTTAGGAGGAACTAATGATTTATTTCATGTCAGCTTCATTTTTTTATTATTATTTCTCCCAGCAATTTTTACTATGTGCAAGAATATTAGCTTTGATATTCTAACCTACAGAAGGAAGTACTATTACAGCATCTCTGATATTTCAACGATAAGGGCCCCAATACAGACCTTATACAATAAGATGGCAGTTAAGTGCCTGCATATTGAAAATAGGAGAAATTTCCTGTAACTGGGGGTTTTATTTGTGTATTAGAGGCCCAGTGCACAAAAATTTCTGCACTCGGGGGAGGGAGAGGTGTTCCCTCAGCCAGGCCTGTACTGTCCAGCAGTCTGGGACCCTTCAGGGGATGTCCACCTACCGGCTTAGACCCAAATGGCCTACATTGGCAGTCAAACATCCCTCTGGCAGCCTGGGAGCCTTTGGGGGATGAGGGCGTAAGCCATGAGTTGGATATCCTTAGTGCTGCCTTACTAACATAAGCGGATGAGTGGATCTCCCCTGTGCTGAGCATCTGCCCCTGGTATTCAGTGCACATCATAGTGACCGGTTGTTCTCGTTCATTCTGCAGTTAGGTTCAATTTGCATATTACCCTTTTATTATATAAGATTTGACCACATAATCCATTAACTCAGATTTCTCTCAACAATGTCTTTAAACTTTAATTTTAAAAATTATTATTCTCGTTATCAAGGTTATTTGAACTGAGATTAACTATGTTGTCAAACAAAAGAAACCAATGCTTAATGATGCCCCCAAAACTCTTTAAAACTTTAAAGGTCTCTATATTAAGAGAGCATTTCAAAATGTTGAGTGAGAGGATTTCTCAAAATAATACCTGAAAGTGTGTGCTTTTCAAATATTTCTGTGAGAATATGGAATTTGAGCTTATGACACTAGCAAAGAAATATAATATACCCTTTTAAAAAGCTAATGTATTTTTACCAGCTAGGGAGAAGATAAGTATAAATGAAATGGCTTAATAGCAAACAGGAAACTGTATTTTAGTAAACCATTCAAAATATGAGAAATCAACACCCTAAGGTCAAAAAAGTGTTTTTATTTTCCAAAGAACAAAAGAATATTTCTAGGGGAAAATAGTAACCTAAGGTTTACACACACACAAAAAAGTTTGATTCTCTATCCCCCACCACAGAATCACCATCCAAAGGCAATGGACCTATGAAGTTGTAAAAAAAGAGAAACTGTATTCACTATGGAAACTGACACAGGTATCAAAATAACATAACTTCACTAATATTTTGGTAGATAGGAGACAGAAAAGACTAAAGTAAGCCTGAAATCCTTGGGTTTCATTTATTTTGCTAGAATTTGCTTCTGAGGATCCTAGACCAACAAATATACTTTATGTTGTAGTGAGCAAGGACTAGAGGCAGAAATCGGTCTCTGAATTCAATTTAAAGCTATTTTAAGCTTTGAAACATAATATAATCTGAGGATAATGTTGGCAATGCAGTATAGTAACTAGTAAGACAAAAATTCATATACTGAAGTCAGTATGGTAAATTTTTACTTGAAGCCAACAGAGTTCTGTCTGACAGAGTCAGACAGATGAGTCAGAGAGCAGGGAGAGAGGAGTGGCAGGGATGCAGTGAATCAAAGGATGCAGTTAATGGAGTACAGGTCTCCATTGATAAGAAGATTGCAATTTATGTCCAGCAATATTAGACAAGGAATTTTAATAGCAGTTTTAATAGTAGAGATATAGATCTATCATCATTGGCAGATGACACAACTGTCAGTCTGAGAGATTGAACTGAAAAATGGTGATAAACAATATCAGTTTAATAGGAAGATCACAATAAAATATACAAAAGCACATAGATTTTGTATAAATAAATAATAACTGCATCATTTTTCTATCTTTATTGAGATATAATAGAGATATAACATTATGTAAATTTAATGTGTGCAATGTGATAATAGAATACTCATATAATTATGCAAGTAATTACCACAATAGAATTAGTTAACACCTCTCTCTCATCTCACATAATTACCATTTATATTTGGAGTGAGAACATTACGATCACTTAGAAAGCTTTAAGAACTGTATATAATGCAGCATTGTTAACTATAGTTTCCACACTGTACATTAGATCCCTAGGACTTATTCATCTTATAACTGGAACTTTGTACCCTTTGACATCCTCTCATTTACCAAAACCACCAGCCCCAGGCAACCACCATTCTACTTTCTGTTCCTATGATTTAGGCTATTTTGGACTCCATATATAAGTGAGATCATATAGTATTTGTATTTATCTTTCCTACTTATTCCACAGCATAATGCCCTCAGAGTCCATCCATGTTGTAACAAATAGAATTTCCTTCTTTCTTGTGGCTTAAAAACATTTGTGTGTGTGTGTGTGTGTGTGTGTGTGTGTGTGTGTGTGTGTATTTATCTTCTTTATCAATTCATATGTAGGTGGGCAATTAGGTTGTTTGCTATCTTAGCAATGATCATGGGAATGCAGTTATCTCATTGAAATACTGATTTAATTTCCTTCCAATATACACCCAGAAGGGTGGTTGCTAATCATATGGTAGTTTTATTTATAATTTCTTAAGAACCTACACCTCCATACTGTTTTATATAGTGGTTGCACAAGTTTACATTTTTACCAATAGTGCACATAGATTCCCTTTCCTTCACATATTCTACAATACTTGTCTTCTCCTTTGTTTTTAATAACCGCCATTTTAACAAGTATGAGCTGATACTGCATTGTGGCTTTGATTTGCATTTCCTTGATGAGTGATATTGAGCTTCTTTTCTTGTACCTTTTGGCCATTTGCATTCTGTCTTTAAAAAAAAAAATGTGTCTTCAGTTCCTCTGTCCTTTTTAAAAATCAGATTGTTGCCCTAACTGGTTTGGCTCAGTGGATAGAGAATGTCAGCTTGTGGACTGAAAGGTCCCAGGTTCGATTTTGGTCAAGGACATTTACCTTGGTTGCGGGCACATTTCCAGTAGTGGGTGTGCAGGAGGCAGCTGATCGATGTTTCTCCCGCATTGATCTTTCTAACTCTCAATCCCTCTCCCTTCCTCTTTGTAAAAAATCAATAAAATATATTTTTAAAAAATAATACAAATCAAATTGTTTGTATTTTACTATTGAGCTGTATGAGTTGCTTATACGTATTAGATATTAACTTATCGAATGAGTGGTTTGCAAATATATTCTCCCATTCCACAGGTTGCCTCACATGTATGGTCAACTAATAATCAACAAGGAAACAAAAAATACTCAATAAGGAAAGAATAGTTTATTTAATAAATGGTGTTGAATAAACTGGATAATCACATGCAGAAAATTGAAACTGAACCTCTTTCTTACACCACTCACCAAAATTAACCCAAAATGAGTCAAAGCCATAAGCATATGGCCTGGAACCCTAAAACTCCTACCAGAAAATGTAGGGTAAAAGCTTCTTGACACTGGCCTTGGCAAAGATTTTTTAATATAACACCTAAAGCAGAAGTAGCAAGAGCAAAAATAGAAAGAATTATATCAAACTAAAGATCTTCTGCTCAGCAAAATAGACAACCAAGCAGGTATTTTAATTAAAATTTCCATGAAATGAATATGACCTAGACAAAGATAATCAGCAAAATATTATAATGCATACAAGGAAAGAGGAACCAATAGAGACATGATAATTTGATAAAATTGCACAAAATGAAGTTAGGTAAATGGCTATAACTTAGGATAACTCTAAATAATACAGGGGTGGGAAAAAGTAGGTTTAGAGTTGCTTTGTGACATTCTTTTGAGTCAATAATAATAGCCTGCAAGTCTTTTTTCATACAAACATCGTAAACCTATTTTGCCCATTTGTATGCACAAACTTTATAAATAATTTGTTTTTAGGTATTAAGTAAAGCATAAAATGAAAACTATTAAATATCTAAAGGGCACAAAAAATAGCAGATAATCTGTGGGAACCTCTTTCCGCAGCCCCACGTGGTTCAGGGTTCCCAGTTCAGGGTTTGGGTTCTGAAAGAGGCTGCACGCAAACAAAATGAGAGACCAGAAAGCATTAATTTGGCAATATTGGGGGGCCAGGCAGGAGCCTTCCTCTAGTGGAAAGGACTGCCACTTGCTCTGGCCTTTTTCTCCCTTTTATTAAGGCTTTGGGACACACCCCTAGCCTTTAGGCAGGAAATAACAAAAACAGAAATTAACATGAAACAAACAGATAGAGGTTGCTTCAACCAATAATGTTTCAACTAAACAGTGAGTAATTAGCTCTGAC
>PVJN01055921.1:0-12932 GCA_004026805.1 Lasiurus borealis | reverse complement strand
CTGCTTTTAATATTCTCTCTTTGTCTTTTGCTCTTGGTATTTTAATTATGATGTGTCTTGGTGTGGTCCTCTTTGGATTCCTTTTATATGGGGTTCTGTGTGCTTCCTGGACTTGTAAGTCTATTTCTTTTACCAGATGTGGGAAGTTTTCAGTTATTATTTCTTTAAATAGGTTTTCAGTATCTTGCTCTCTCTCTTCTTCTTGCACCCCCACAATTCTGATGTTGGTACGGTTGAAGCTATCCCAGAGGCTCCTTACATGATCTTCACATTTTTGGATTCTTTTCTCTTCTTGCTTTTCCAGTTGAGTGTTTTCTGTTTCTTTATATTTCAAATTTTTTACTTGCTTCTTGCCTTCCTCTAGTCTGCTGTTAGGACTCTGTATAATATTTTTTATTTCAGTCATTATATGTTTAATTTCTAGTTGGTCCTTTTTCATCTCTAGTTGGACCTTTTCCATCTCTAGTTGGATCTTTTGCATCTCTAGTTGGTCCTTTTTCATCTCCTCTTGGCTCTCGCTAACTTTATCCAACTTCTCTAGCATATTCTTGAAAAACCTTGTAAGTGTGGTTTTGTACTCTATATCCAGTCGTTTTTTTTCCTCCATTTTTTTTGTTTATGATCCCTTCCCTTGTCTTGGCATTTTCACTATGCCAGGGAATTTTCTGTGTTGAATTCAGCCTTATGATACCAGACTTGCAAAACCGAAGAAGCCTCTGTTGAGCTTGCAATAGGTGGAGTCTCAGGGCTTAAGGGACCGCCTTGCCTTCCAGTCAGCCCCGCCCTCTACGGCCCCTGAATCTCATGTAACTGGGTAATCGTTGGAGCAGTCCTTGTGTGCTCATGCCCCCAGTGCCTCTAGACCGCTGCCTTTCCAGCTCCCCTGTGCACCAGGACCACACGAGTCTAGGTCTCCAGGGTTTCGCCCGAAACAGGGGCTTAGTGGAGTCAGAAGTGGCACAGTTGGGAGGGTCTGTCTCCAGTCCACTGGCGAAAACCAGCGGCACAATCAGCAATTTGTCCTCTGCGCAGTGCCATGTGCGCCATCAGACTTCTGATCTTTTGTGACTCCCCTAAATTTCCGTGCACCTCTCCCTTTTCACAGCCCAAACTCCCCCTGTATGAGTTTCAGCTGGATCTGGGGTTTAGTGTAATAAGATAAGGGGTTCAATGCTGTTAGGAGTCTCTGTTTCCCTCCCACCAGAGAAAGCCAGCCAGGTACTCCAGCACCCACTCTCTCAGGGAGCGCGTCTCTGTACCTCAGCTTTTTGCAGCTCCTCTGGGTTTCTGTGAGCCCCTCTCTTTCCTTCTAGCTGTAGAACTTACACTCAGCTAGCTTTCCTGTGGTTCTGGATGATGTCCGTTCTGTCTTTTAGTTGTAGTTTTGAAATTGTTGTGTGAGGCAGCAGTGTAGGTGTTTACCTATGCCGCCATCTTGGATTCTCCCTTGTAACTCTTTCTTAGCACACTTTTGCTTTCAAAGAAATAGTCGTTAGGTATCCAAACTTTAGATGGCAATTTAAAACATGGCCGTGTTTCACAAAGATGCCAAAGGAATTGCTTCACAATATTCATTTCTCTTCCTTATGTTTAGTATTTTATAAGCTGCAGTTATGCCAAGGTTTTTGTGTTCCTCTTCTACTCCAAGCCTTTTCTCTTTATTGTGTATATTGCATAGCCTTCTATAGTCTTTCCAATGACCTATTCTCACATTGTCAGGTTCCCTACAAGGAAAGGGAGACTAGGAATTAGCAAGAAGCCTCTCCCTGTCTTCTACTACCTTTTCAAGTCCAAGAAAAGAGTGGAAGATTGAGAAGTATATGAACATGTGTTCTTGTCATCACTAATCATCTGAGGAAGAAGAACAGTGTGGAAAGAAAAGTACATAGTCAAAAATGGATGGTATGCATCCCAAAATGAAGTTCTTTTCATTGAAATCATATCAGGTAGAGGTACTTCTGGAAAACAAGAGCTATATTCCAAATATAATAACTTAACAGACATCTATACTCAACCAAGCAGCAATTGTGACCCCAGAGTACTGATGATTAGGTTACAAGGTGGGGTCTTTAGGGAGGTAAGATTTTAGCAGATGATCGTGCACACTATCTTGGTCCAGTGTTTTCTTCTGTCCTTCCATCATTAGAGCCATGAGGATGAGTCATGTCTGCAGAGAGTGAGGCTGTTTACTACAACAGTTAAGAGAATGGGCTTTGGAATCAGCAAGATCTGGGTTTGAATATTAGTTCTGCTACTTTGCAGCTCTGTGACCTTTGAGACAATAAATTAATTTCTCCGAATTTTAGTTTTCTCATCTATAAAACAAGGATAATAATACTTCAAAGTGAGGTCATAAATATTTATTGAGTTGGTATACTAAAGTGCATAACATGATGGAGGTAGTCAACAGTCATGGTTACCATTAGTGGTAAAAGTGAATTCCCCATTAGCAGGCCAGTCAGATGGGCCCAGTAAGAGGGAGAGAGATTCCTGATCTATCCTGTGAGTTCATTAGCCAGATAGTAATAAGAAGCTATATGTGTTGGGAGGTGGGGTTGAAGTAGGGGGAGAGAGGAAGCAGAATCTATTTATGTACTTACAGGCCATTTAGCATGTAAATATCCAAGCTAACTATTCTAGAAAATGGTGTGCATTGGTGAGCATTTGGTTACTCTTCCAGCCTTGATATCAGAGACAAAAACAAAAAGACATTTGGAATTCACAGGCTAGGATAAGGAGACAAAATTCATTTGACAGCGTATGTCTCATTAAGATTTGATTTAGCTTGATTAAAATCTAGTTTGACTTGGCCTAAGGAAACTGTTGCAATAGAAATAACTTACTCTAACATTCTATCAATGCCTAGAGAATGATCTGAATTCTGGTAGGTCTTGGATGATGGGGGATAGATTTATGTATGATTTTCTTTAGTTTATTCTATTTTGGTATTTTTCATAATTGTATTTTTCTATTTTTTTCTGAAAAGAATGTCTATTATTTATATAATAAAAAATTTAAAGTAATAAAATTGATACATCTCACCTTTTACACTATTTGAAAGGAAAATAAGACCACTGCATTCAAGACAATTTAAAGAGGAGAGGACCCGAAGCAAGCATCTAGGCATATGGTGGTAAAATAGGTTTAAGCCCAATATATTTTTGTTGTTGTTGTTTTGGGATTTATTTTAGTTTGTTTTGGTCTACCTGTTCACTGCAAAAAAAAATCTGGGGTAGAGATAATATCTGATGCTGCAGGGTGAGGGTGGGAGATGCAGGTTAAAACCTTTATTTTAGAAGACAGATCTGATTGTCCTCAAAGTTTTATAAAATCTATAGGCCCTCAGGTGAGACTTTGGATGAGAAAATCTAAGATAAATTTTGGATGAGACCCTGAGGCTTGGCTTAGAAACAGTTGGTATCCACATCTGCTTTGTACACCACCCTCTTCATGATGATACAAATAGTCTTGCCCTCTCACTGCAGGCTTTCTAAGTTATCATTTGTAATGCTTAATTTTATGTCTCAGGTTGACTGGGCTAAGGGGTGCCCAGATAGTTGGGAAAACATTATGTCCACATGTCCATGAAGACATTTCTGAAAGAGATTAGCATTTGCATTAGACTAAGTCAAGATCACTCTTACAACAGTAAGTGGACATCATCCAAATTGTTGAGGGTTGAATAAAACAAAATGGTGGAAGAAGAAAGAATTTGCTCTTTGCTTAACTAGGACATCAATCTTCTCTGCCTTCAAATATAAGCCTTCTTGGCCCTTAGGCTTAGACTACATGTATATCTCAGCTTTCCAGGGCTTCCAGCTTGCAGATGGCAGATCATGGGACTTCTCAGCCTCCATATTCATGTGAGCCAGACCCTCATTGTGTGATATACATATATAAATGTTCTATTTTTCAGGAGAACCCTAATATATACTTTTTAACCAATTATCCAACCAACTTTTGGGGCAAACAGTCAACTATTTCCTTATTATTATAAAACCAGAATGTTTCTAAAATAGAGATTTCAAAAGGAAAATAAAAATCATCTATGATTTTAGACATGGAACGAACAGCGCTTTGGTATATTTGATCTTAGATTCATCTATATATTCAAACACAATCACACACACACTTTATATGACACTGTCTATATTTATTTTACCAAATTAGTATTAGAAAACATATGCTCTTAATAATCATCCTCTTTTTCTATTGTATGGTGAACATTTTCCCACATCTTTAAATATATTCCTACAATATAATTTTTTTTCAAACTATGTCAGCCTAACAGATTTAGATGACATCTAAATGCCTCTCACTGACGTAGATGCTGCTAGAGTCCTGTTCCTGTCACTTGCAAGCTCTTTGTCCTTAGATAAGTTACTGAACCTTTCTAAACCTCAATGTCCAGACTTCTAAAATAGTAATGGTAAATTGTGACCTGTTTGTGAGTCAATCCTTCAAAAATAATATTTTTAAATGATTCTCAGTAATGAAAGTGTATACTAACCAAGAAGCAGTCAAAGTCATGTCATTATCCAGCAATCAATGAACAAAAATTCTATCTTGCAAGAACTGTGAAACCCCACCCTAGGAAGTGTGGTTCTGGAGTATGCTACCAACAAATGATTAAATTAATCAATGGTCCTCATGAAACAGTTGTTCTTGTTTGTTTGGGTTATTTTGTGGGTGTTTTGTTTGTTTGTTTCTTAAATCTCAGATTAAGATAAGATCTTCAGGGCTCTAGCAACTTGCAGGCCAGGGATCCAGCACTTTCAGAAACTCTATCTTGGGATTTTACCTCCAGCATAGGATCTCTGGGTGATTCTTTTTCTTTATGACGGAACCCAGAAGAGATCTCGTACCTGGTGATGAGAAAGCACATGATGTACCCAGCATCTAAGAGACTAAATGAACCAACCATAATAAAGGACAAGGAATGAGTACCTATAAGCATTTCATTCCACTCCTCACTGAAAAATGAAACTCTTCCCACACCCATGAAATTGTGGGAGATGAATCCTCACTTATCTTTAGTGTATCAGTCAGGGTTGCTAGGTGTCAGCGAGGAGATCCACCCAGAAAATATGGACCAGCGCTCACTAACTCCAGATGGGTCAAAAAATTAGGTTTAGAGACAATGCAGCCAGGGCCAATGCTGGAAATAACACTGCAGAACTGGGCTGGTGAAGACACTACTGGCACCATAGAGTGTTGAGTCACTGCAACTGATGCCTCCAATTCCACCCATGCTGGTCACTGAATGCTGTGTTAAGAGACAGTTCTTCACGGACATCTTGCATTTCTGTTTGCCTTGCAAGCAGAAGCATTGACAGACTTTGCTCCAGACTATCTTTTAAGAAATTTTCAGAACAGAAGCCTTGTGAGGTCAAGATAACCCCCTTTGGGGGTCGAATGACCCTTTCACAGGGGTCCCCTAACACCATCGGAAAATGCAGATATTTACATGATGATGCATAACAGTAGCAAAATTTCGTGGTTGGAGGTCACCACCACATGAGGAACTGTATGCAAGGGTCGCGGCCTTAGGAAGGTTGAGAACCACTGCTCTAGAGTCAAGGGCAGATATGCTTATTGCCATTTAAAGAATCCAGACAAATAGGATAGAAAAAACTGGAATCTGGCAATATCTTTCTTCTCTTCCTGGAAGAAGTCTGATGTGCCCTGACTTGCCCTTCTACCAGCAGGCCATGAAAAGTGCCTCTCCTGTAACACAACCATTGTGTGTTTAGGCAGCTACCCGGGCCCATCCCCACTGTTCTATGAGAATTAGGGACAAAGGGAACTGGTGCACACACTGATGTCATGCAACTTGGTGTGCCATGAGTAGCAGAGTTTTTTGTCTTTCACCCAAGGGTCTAGTGTCTTCTACCTGCATCCATGAAACTATGGGAGGTGAACTTAGCTTGCAAGTAGGGCAAAATCTCAGACCCTCGGTTTTTATACCTTGCTTCTAGAACTGTTTCCATTGCTGTCCATTAAAACAGGACACAAGTCATTAGAATGGAACTGGCACTCTCATTTTTTTTCTCTCCTGAGTCTCCAATTGTAAGCTCAGGTGACAGATGCTCCTCGTTGGTAGACCCTCTTTCATGTGCCCATGTCTGAGGTGAAAAGGAATCTGGGAAATCCAGTATTTGTTTTTCCACAGTTTCTATAGTGGAGAAGTCACCAAACATAACTTGCTCAGGACCACAGGCAAAAACACAGACAAACGCCCACTATAACAGTAGTTATTCTATATTTCTCAAATTGATACCTAACAGGAATTCTTAGGACTCTGTTAAAGGTTCAATCCCAAAAAGAGGTCTGTAATATACCTCAGATAAAGGTTTAAAATTATATGGCTCTTAGCAGGTGTTTAAGGCACTTGGCAAAAAATACAGCAGATGGCACTCTAAGTGTAATTACACTTCTGCTTTCTTCTAATTACATTGGATGAGCGGGGATTGTATTTTATTTTTTCTGTGGGTGTGTTGTTGTTGTTGTGTGTGTGTGTGTCTATGGCCTGATGATAGGAGGGCAAGTCCTAGAGTACTCCAGAATTCCTCCAGGAAAAAAAAAAGTTATTTCCAGATTTGAAAAAATACTATTTCTCAAATAAGTTGGTTTCCTATAGGGCCACAGATAATTCAGGGCTGGGATGAGGCCTGTGCTAGGTGCCCAAGGCCTGCAATAGGCATAGGTAGGACTCAATTACCACCACCAGGGATAACACAATGAAAAGAGCAAAACTAACAATGGGAAGATTCTCTAAAATGGTGAGATGGTGGGACTGAAGAAGCAAATGTGGGAGAAGGGATCCTAAAAAATTATATTTTTTAGAAGCTTAAGTCATTCATCCTATAGAAGCTTTGATGTGTATGTGTGTGTGTGTGTGTGTGTGCGCGCACACACACACATACACACACACGCACGTGTTACTTTTAAGAGTAGCATACATGTAAGAATAAGTGCAATCAGAACTCAATTGATTATCCTAAAGTGAATATGACTGTGAAATTATAACCCAGGTCAAGAAATACAACATTGCCAATACCCCAGGGATTCTCTCAAGTGCACTCCCAATTACTATTTCCTTCTCTTACCCCAAAGTTACCACTACTCTGATTCTAACATCAGAAAGTATATTAGTTTTCTCTTTGAAATTTTAAAAAAATGGAATTTTAAATTTATACTCCTTGTGTCTGACTTCTTTACTCAATATTGTTTGTGCAATTTATTCATATTTTTGAAGATAATAATAGTCTGTTCATTTTTATTGTTGTGTATTATATTAATATATTAAATTTATCCATTCTACAGTGGATGGAATTTGGGCTGGGTCCAACTACTATCTATTGAAAAATAATTCTGCTTGAACATTTTTGTATGTCTTTAGTATTTGCATTTTGATTCAGTTTATATCTAAGAGTAGGATTTCTTAGTCATAGGATAATCATATGTAGAATTTTGGTAAAAAACGTCCAATTTTTCAGAGTGGTATGTCAATTTATACTCCTCTACACAGGGGTTAAATTTCAAGCTTTTGACCATGTATGGAATCTTAAGTCATCAATCTTTTTGTGTGGTTAACTGAGTTTGTGGGCTGAATGTATGCATAGGAAAGTGTCATATTTCTTAGCATCAACTAAGTCACTGCCTTCTTTGTCAGATAGCTCTTTCTTTCTCTCATGTTTGGTCTCTTTCTGAGTCACTTCCAAAATTCCAGTGTATGGTCCCCTAACAGTCAGGATTATAAACTAAAAGTCAATATTAGATTCAAACCAAGTTTAAAACGTCATGCATGGGGAATGCAACTCACTAATTTGGCCACACGGTAAACTTTTCTAGGGAATGGTTTTGCATTCTCTCTATTTTATAGTTTTTGAGATACTCATTAAAGTATAGGTGATCTCAGTTGAAAAAATAGTACTTTTTTCTTATCTTCTCTTTGGAGATATAAAATAGTCACAGATAAATATAGAAAATTTTGCTTGGTTTCTGCTTTCTATTTAATAAACATAATATAAGAAAATATTGAATTTCATTTTTAAGATTTTTCTATTGAAATGGCTACTATAAAATATATTCAAATAAGATAAGACAAGCAAGATAAGTACAAATCACAAGTTCCTTTGGTATATTTCTAAGTAAACTAGGTTGAATAGTATTATTAATAATTGGTTATATGTGATGAGTTTTTGTACTGGGCTGTTATTTATAAACGCGATGCTATATTTAATCCCAGAACAATCCTCTGACCTATGAACTGTTAAAAATCTCCATTTTATAAGTAAGAAAATGGAGGCATACTATTTAATAAAAGAGTAATATGATAATTGACCATAGCTCTGCTACACCCACCACCCACGCCCACCAGCCAATCAGAGTGAGTATGCAAATTAACCCAACCAAGATGGCTACCACCACAGAGAGAGCAGGAGGGAGACTTGGGTTGTCCCTGGCAATGGAGGAAGCTAAGTGCCCAGGACTCCACTTAAAGAAACAAAGTCTCAATGGCCCTGCAGCAGAAGGCTTGGCTCTGCTCCAGGCTACAAAGTTTCAATTGCAGAAGATAAATCTTAGATGTCAGAGCCTATGCTTGGGTTGATGTGGGGTGTGGCTGGCTTGCCCAGGCCACCCCATTCCCCAAGGGGATACCTACCCTGATCCAGGACACTCTTCAGGGCAAACCAGCTGGTCCCCACCCATGCACCAGGTCACTCTCCTATCTAATAAAAGAGTAATATGCAGATTGACCATCACCCCAACACACAAGATAACTGCCCCCTTGTGGTCAAAAGATCCTGCCCCATGTGCACACAAGATGTCCACCACAAGATGGCCAGCAGGGAGGGCAGTTGGCAGGGATCAGGCCTGCAAGGGAGGGCAGTTGTGGGTGATTAGGCCAGCAGAGGAAGGCAGTTGGAAGAGATCAGGATTGCAAGGGAGGGCAATTAGGGGTGACCAGGCCCACAGGGGAGATCACTTAGGGGTGACCAGGCCCACAAGGGAGGGCAGTTAGGGGCAAACAGGCTGGCCAGGGAGCAGTGAGGCATCAATCAGTCTGGTAGGGGAATGGTTAGGGGGTGATTAGAAGCAGTTAGGGGCAATCAGGAAAGCAGAGACCCAGCAGTACTGATTTGTGAGACAGATGTTCTAGTGCCTATTTAGGCTCCATCCTACATGGATTGGGCCTAAACAGGCAGTCAGACATCCCTCAAGGGGTCCCAGATTGGAAAGAGAGCAGGCTTGGCTGAAGAACACCTCTCCTCGCCACATGCATGAATTTCATGCACCAGGCCTCTAGTAGTATATAAATCTCATGAGGCCAAAAAAACATTGTCAGTATTATTTGTTGGTGTATTCTTAGCATTTAAAATCGTGCCTTGCACATAGTAGGTACTCAATTTAGATTGACTGAATTAATAAATGAAAGTAACTTTTCTAAGTTTCTATAGCAAGTAGATCCAACTCTGACTCCAGAGCATGTGCTGTACCACTGACAAGAGATGGCTCATTCCATCCTCTCACTATTAGTACCTGCATGGCATTGATGAGGCTCCACCAACACTAACGTGCAAAAAGAACTGTTGAAAGCAGAGATGAATAGAGTTGTAAGGAAATGAGATTCATCAAAAGGGCAGTCCAAATGTCTTCTTGGATCTCTTGATCACCAGGGCCTTGATGCAAATGTGTTATCACCAGACACTCAAACAAGCATATTTGACCCCACATTTAATGTCCTGACTACACCCCATAAATAACCCAGCTCTTAGCCTAAAGAATTAGCGAATCAGAAGCTGGAACATTCTCTATCCAAAGTTGCGTTACCCTGAACAAGTTATTTTCTGTCTCATGCCTCAGCTTCCTCATCTGTTAAATCTAGTAAGTCATAGGATTGTTGGCCATCTCATATTAAAATTAATACATGTAAAGGGTGAGGAAAGAGTGAAGATATGGAATATGTAAAATTGAGTCATTTTAACGAAGCTGCTAATATTATTAACATTATGAAAGTTGAGGCATACAGAAAAATTCCATTCTTATTCTAATTAGCCTGGGAACTTAAGCTTTTTTTGAACTTTCTGGTCCTCTGGGTTACCCTCTAATTATCCCCTAAACACTCACCTGATTACTTCCTGAAAGACTCAGGTAGACATCTACCTGATAGCCATTACCCAGACCGCCAGGACCCGACCTGACCCTCTGGCACCCACTTCTGGACCAGCTGGCATCCATCATCCTGGCCACCTGACATCTGACTGATAACCCTCCCGTACCAAGCCTAGGACTGGGTGCAGGACTGATACCTCTGAAGAATGTATTTTTTACTGTAAGAACTTTGAACTTTTCTTTCTTTTTTGGAACACTACTGGGTTTTTGCCTGCTGTGTTCCCAATTTGCAAACTCCAAAAGCCTTGAATAAATCTCTATCATTTATTTCTAGAAAAAGCTTCCACTCTTTTTGAGTTGGTTTGATAAGGACTTTGACACAACAAACACTATGGGTTTGATAATGCTATGCGTGTGTGGCGAGAGTTTGGGGAATTTGTTTCTTCTCTATTTTCTGAATTTAAAAGTTGTTTATGGTATTTTAAAAAATAGAAAATCAAGGTTGAAAAACTTTTTTCATTGCCTCTCCTTAAGGAAACTGTAGATCTTTTTCCCCACAATTGCCCCTCCTCCATAAAATTTTAATGCCAGTTAGACTGGATATGTTCTGTATTTGTATCTGTACTATAGTCATAAAAATTGTAAGGCTTTGTTTGCCCTCTGAGCAGCAATTTTGTCTTTGGGAGGGTAGGGGTGTGGAGCAGGGGTTGGTGGGGAGATTGGGGAGCTGAGAGATGGGAAGTGATATTATCCTCATTGAGTTAATAAGAAAAACAACAAAATATTGATAGTCAAGGAAGAAAGATATAATGTCCAGGGAATTTAGTTGCTTAAAATTCTGGTACCAGAAATGCGGACACATGCACGAACCTATTCTTCTTTCTTTTTTTTTTTTAATATATTTTATTGATTTTTCACAGAGAGGAAGGGGGAGGGATAGAAAGTTAGAAACATCGATGAGAGAGAGACATCCATCAGCTGCTTCCTGCACACCCTCTATGGGGATGTGCCCACAACCAATGTATGTGCCCTTGACCGGAATTGAACCTGGGACCTTTCAGTCCCCAGGCCGACGCTTTATCCACTGAGCCAAACTGGTTTCGGCTATTCTTATTTCTTGAGTTATTTACCATAAAGGCTTTTTTTTTTAAGGCTTTATGCCTGGAATAGAAATGAGCAAGCAGCCTTAGCCCCCAAAATGCCCATTGTAAAATGGGTGTAGCTATTGAGAGAGCAGAGGCACTATGGTAAGTAGTATGATTCACAATATGGCTTCAGATAATTTTAAATACTATGTGTTTTTAATTTATTTTAGAGAAAGAGGCTGCTTTTTGTATGCTCCCTGCTGAGGATGGAGCCTGAATCCCAGGCATGTGGCCTGACCAGGAATCAAACTGACAACCTCTTGGATGCATGGACCGGTGCTCAACCATGTAGCCACACCAGCTGGACATTCAATAATTTTATGTGAAGAATTTTTAGAGCCTCAAATCAAACTCATTTAAATATAAGTGCAAATATGCATTTGAGGCCGGAGAGAATGCTACAGGTATCACTCTGCTGTTTCCTCTTCAAGCTTCTAAATCAGATAGAAAATCACCTTCTCTCACATTGACCTCTGACCCCCCAGCTTCAGACTCATCTGGAATGCTTATTAACATTCATATTCCAGGTACTCACCTTGAGATTCTGATTTGTTACCTCTCATGTGCTTGTGGAGAATTTACATTTCAGCCAGCTCCCAAGTCTTTAGTAGGCACATTATATATTTATGAAAAAAATGATTTTAATGACAAGAACAGCTAAAATGCATTGTGTGATTACTGTAAGCCAGACCTCCGGGGTTCTGGTATATCCCAAGGAAGGTGAAAATCCCAAGAATTTGATCAATATTGGGTTTGTTCTAAACCTTTTAAAATAAGCTCAAACCACTTATAATTTGACTGTGTGATGTTTCTTAGACTCTAAAAATCATGTAGAATTCCTGTGTGTCACAGTTTCATTAGTTTTTTTAAAATAGTGCATCACACAGCTGGCTCATCATATAATTGTGGGAGGAAGGAATATCAAATGAGGATGGGGAAAGGAAGCTAAGAACATAGAAGAAAACTGCCATAAGTTACAGTACTAAGTGCCCTTTAAAATAGTTGGTTATGAATGTAGCACTGGCTCAGGGTTTTTAAGACTTTTAGATGCTGCCACTCTTACTACCCTCAAAGCGATTTTAAAACCTCAAGATGATGGAATGTTTTATTTCAGGTCAGGAAATAGTTCTGTTCACTTGTTTTGGCGAAGTGGAGATTGATAGGAAAAAAGAAGAAATGTTTTGATTTGCTAGAGTGGTATATGGTACTATAACCTTGGACCCTGCTTTATTCTATGATGATTGGTTGGCTGAAAAGGTCTGGGCATTACCAAGAACTGGGAAAATTAATCAATTTCCAAAGGGGAAGTATTGGATTCTGCCCACTCAAAGACTGACAGCTGTGAACTTAACAACACCTTAATTAAAAAACAAACAGAAACAAAAAAACCAACCCTTTATTATAAAATAGAACAAAACCAACAAGCAAAACTTTGAGACTATATACACTTGAGACTGTATATCATAGGCTTGGAGTGAAATGTAATGCAATGAACAAAGAAGTAGACATAAAACATTTCTCTTTCTTTAACCTTTAAAAGGCACCAGGAGTAAAAGAAAATTGTAGTTCAAGGTGTAAAATAGACGGCATCCTGTGTCCTAGGTCAGAGTAGTAAACATACTCTGGAGATGTAGCTTGTCTCACACTGTGAAACCGGTTTTATTGCAA
>PVJN01055920.1:0-12932 GCA_004026805.1 Lasiurus borealis | reverse complement strand
CATCACATGATCTCACTCATTGGTGGATAATAAAGAACATTATAAACTGATGAACAAAAGGATAGATACAGAGGCAGTAAAGCTTCAAACAAACTGTGAAATTACAACAGGAAGACTAAAGTTAGGTGAGGTAGATAAGAGATCAATCAAAGGACTTGTATGCATGCATATAAGCATAAGCAATGAACATAGACACTGGAGGGGTTGGGGTATGCCTGGGAGGGAGACGGGGCAATGGGGAGATATGTATAAAAAATTAATTTTAAAAAAAAGAACAAAAAAAAAATACCTCACAAACAGTAGGCACTTAATAAGTGCAAGAGTGTTTTTAGATGAAATTAACATTTAAATTGGTTAACTCTGAGTAAACAGATTACCTATGTAGAGAACCTCTTCCCATCTGTTAAGGCCTGAATGGATCAAAAAGTCCAGCCTCACCCTGACCAGTTTGGCTCAGTGGATGGAGCATCGGCTTGTGGACTGAAAGGTCCCAGGTTCAAGTCCGGTCAAGGGCATGTACCTTGGTTGCTGGCACATCCCCCGGAGGGGGTGTGCAGGATGCAGGTGATCCAATGTTTCTCTCTCATGGATATTTCTAACTCTCTATCCCTCTCTCTTCCTCTCTGTTAAAAGTCAATAAAATACATTTTTTAAAAAAACATTTTTAAAAAAAGTCCAGCCTCCTCCAGCAAGAGGGATTTTCTAGCAGGCTGCCTTCAGACTTTAACTATAACACTGGCTCTCCTAAGTTTCCAGCCTGCTGGCCCACACTGAAAATTTTGGACTCACTAGCCTCCATAATCCCATAAACGAATTCATTATAATCTCTCTCCCCTTCTCTCTTTGTTATATGTGTGTGTATGCATATACTATTATATACATACTAGTGCCCTGGTGCACAGACTCATGCACATTGAAAGGAAATTAACTAGAAGATGGCAGTGGGGCAGAAATGGGCAAGATGGGCCATACATGCCCTGTAGCCAACCTCCTGCGGTCCCTTCCTGGCCAGCCACATCTGAGGTGGTGCAGCGGTTTAAAGAGCATATGCGGAGTGAGTGGGGTCCCTCTGGCCGGTGGAGTCCCTGGCCTGGCCTGTAGGGATTGAGCCGAAACCACTCTTGGATATCACCTAAGGGGTACTGGATTGTGAGAGGGAAATTCTCGAATGACCCACCCCAGAATCAGGCTACCTCCTCTCTGGTTCTGGGGTGCATCACCCAAGAACCACTGCTGCCAAGTCACTGCAGCTGGGCAGCTCCTGCATTGAGCGCCTGCCCCCTGGTGGTCATTGCACAACATAGCTACCGGTCGGACTGTCAGATGATCACTTAGCCTTTTATATACTGGTATATAGATACACACACATCTATATATACATTTACATATATACACATCGATGTTATATATGTATCTCCGTGTATGTATGCATACACACCAAAACTCATACACACACACTCTATTGGTTTATTTCTCTGTAGAATCCTGACTAAATGTTCCCTAATTATCTGATGAAACAGAACAAAATAATTTTATATCTAATGAGTTGGTGGGTAGGATTTGGCCTTTAGGTGGAAAAGGCTTGACATTGAAGAAGAAATAGAGTTGGGTCTGAAATATGATTGTTCCTTTTGTAGTATAATATTTCCAAATCTCAAAATGTGATGTAAACATTGCCAAAAGGAGAAAGGGGATTCTCTGAAACAATGGCTCATCGAGTGATAAGAGATACTCTAAGGCAGCGGTTCTCAACCTGTGGGTCATGACCCCTTTGGGGGTCAAATGACCTTTCACAGGGGTTGCCTAAGACCATCGGAAAATGCAGATATTTATATCACAATGCATAACAGTAGCAAAATTTCATGGTTGGGTGTTACCACCACATGAGGAACTGTATGCAGGGTTGCGGGCTTAATAAGGTTGATAACCACTGCTTTAAGGCATAGCTCTGTACATGGGAAAGACTGGAGGCCCCCTTAAAAGTCAACTTTCACAGAAAGTCTAAGAGCTCAGAGAGATCCCCATTGTGCATGCTTATAAAGCCAGTGATAAGTCTAAAGGCATTTACCAGAAGGCTGTAGATACCAAGGTCTGGTATATGAATAAAGCCTGAGAGTAGACTTCCTAATGTCGTGAGTAAAATCCATTTTCCTCTTGTTCCCTGACTTTCCAGGGAAAAATTCTAATGGAATTCAGATCACTGAGATAATGCCTCTGCAAAAATATTTAAGTAATTCAGAACCCATATTTTTTCCTTCAACTAACTAGTTGTATATCCATGCAGTAAATGAATGCCCATTCATGGATCACCACATCAAATTTTTTTTAATCACCCTTATTTTGGAACAACACCAGTTGATTAGTATTGTATACATCAGTCCATTTTTAGGCAATTATAAACAAGAATATTATTAGTTAAGGAGGTTTTTCAGAGAAACAGAACCAAGAATATGTGTGGTGTACACAAGTATACACACACACACACACACACACACACACACACACACACAGATATTAACCTATTATAAAAAAAATTGGCTCAGATAATTATGGAGGCTAAAGTCCCAAGATTTACCATCTGTAAGCTGGAGATATAGATAAGAGAGCTAGTGTAGTTCAGTACAAGTCCAAAGGCCTAAGAACCAGGGGAGCCTATGATGAAAGTTTCAGACCAACGACAGGGGAAGACTCATGTCCCAGCTCAAGTAGTCAAAAGAAAAGGGAAATCCTTCCTTTGTTGTTTTGTTTTATTCAAGCTCTCAATGGATTGGACAATACCCATCACATTGGGAGTATAATCTAATTTACTCAGTGTACTGATTCAAATGCTAGTCTCATCCAGAAACATCATTATAGTCACATCCAGCAATAATGTTTAGCCAAATGCTTCGGCACCTCATGATCCAGTCAAGTTGACATAAAATTAATCATCATAAAGAGTTTTGGTCACTATTCTGGGGATCTTATTTCTAAGACCTTTTAAGGAAAGTTGTAACATTGAGAATCAGTGATGCTGTAAAAGAGAGTCATTTAAATTGTTTGGAGTCAGGGGTCAGCACACCTTTTCTGTAAAAGTCCAGACCATAATATTTTAGGCTTTGCAGATCATAAAATCTCTGTCACAGCTACTCAACTATGCCTTTGTAGCACAAAGCAGCCAAAGACAATACATAAGAGAAAAAACATGGCTGCATCCCATTTAACTTATATTCATGAACACTGAAATTTGAATTTTATATAATTTACAACTCACAAAATATGTTTTTCTCTTTTTGTTTATTTTTTCAACCATTTAAAAATGTAAAACTATCCTTAGTTCACTGACCTTACAAAAACAGGTTTCACAAAAATCATACACCTATAGATGAGGTCAATGGGGAGGAGGTAAGGGTAGAGGGAGGTGTGGGAGCCAGGTTGAGGGGAGCTATAGAGGGGGGAAAAAGAGGAACAATTGTAATAATCTGAATAATAAATACTTAATTAAAAAAATAGGTTGCAGTTTACTAATTCTTGGCAGATAATTCTTAAACTGCAGTCTTTGATACCTTGGGAGCTGCAAGGTTTCCTCCTGACAATATCCACTTAAAATTGTGAGTTTCTTCTTTGGTTGTATGGGCTGAATAAATGACACGAAATGTTGTCAACTTACTGTTATGCACACGTGAGGCTAATTACTAGTAACCTACTAAATGATTTATTAAGCATTTCTCAAATGTAGTTATAAAAACAAAATCTCATTTCAATTGATGCAGAAATGGCATTTGACAAAATCCAACACCCTTTCCTGATAAAAACTCTCAGCAAAGTGGGAATTGAAAGATCATACCTTAACATAATAAAAAGCCTTATATGACAAACCCACAACCAACATCATACTCAATGGGCAAAAACTAAAATCATTTCCCCTAAGAACAGGAACAAGACAGGTATGCACACTTTTACCAGTCCTGTTCGACACAGTACTGAAAGTGCTAACCAAAGTGATCAGACAAGAAGAAGAAATAAAAGACATTCAAATTGGAAAAGAAAAAATAAAATTGGCATTATTCACAGATGAGATGATATTGTACATAGAGAATCCTAAAAACTCTATAAAAGAACAACAACAACTTGCTAGAATTAACAAATGAATTCGGCAATGTAGCAGGATATAAAATCAACACCCAGAAATCTATGGCTTTTTATACACCAATAATGAACCCACAAAAGAGAGAAATTTTAAAAAAATCCCATTTACCAATGCAACAAAAAACTAAGATACCTATTCAGAAAATTATAGGATGCTGAAAAAAAGAATTAGAGGAAGACATAAACAAATGGAAGAATATCCCATGTTCATGGATTGGTAGAATCAACATCATTAAAATGGCCATACTACCAAAAACAATCTACAGATTTAATGCAATCCCCATTAAAATATCAAGAGCAGGAGAAACCAAGATGGCAGCATAGATAAACACCTAAACTGCTGCCACACACAACAATTTCAAAACTACAACTAAAAGACAAAACAGACATTATCCAGAATCACAGGAAGGCTGGCTGAGTGGATACTCTACAACTAGAAGGAAAGAGAAAAGCACACTGAGACTCAGAGGAGCTGCAGGAGGCTGAGGTACTGAGACTCGAGCAGAGAGGACTGGCAACAGAGTGTGCAGTTGGCTTTCTCAAGTGGGAGGGAGACAAAAGCTCCTGACTGCACAAACTACAGTTCTGCGTGAGACTCTGGGGACCCAGACTCATTCAGGGTGAAACTGGACTGTCAGGGGGAAAAAAGCACACTGAGACTAAGAGGAACTGCAGAAGGCAGAGGTACCAAGGCAAGTGCATGGAGAAGGCAGGAAACATGGCTGGCCTTCTAAAGCAGAAGGGAGAGAAAAGTTCCCGACTGCACTGAACTCCAGTTCCGGGCAAGACTCTGGGACCCAGACCCATTCCAGGAGAAACTGAATTGTCAGGCAACAGGCAGAACTCGAAGGCAGCTTTATCTCAAAGATACTTGCAGCAATTACTACGGGACACTCAGACACAGGAGCCTATTAAGGCAGGGCTGACAGGAAGCCATCACTGTTTTCTCCATCCTCAGATACTGCCCCATCCAAGCTGAGAATAGAGGCTTTTGCAAGTCTTTTCTCACAAGGGTGTCTCTACCACAGAAGTTCTCCCAGCATAGACACACCTAATCCTCACAGCCAATTGGCCTGGAGGTCAATTCCTCCAAGTGATACCAACAACAATCCAGGCTTAACTACAACAAGACTGTGCACACAGCCCACAAATGGGTGCACCAAGAGTGTCCACCTCGGGTAATTGGGGAGGCTGAGCCACTGGGCCCTATAGGACACCTAGCACACAAAGTCACTCTATTAATTCAGGGAAGCAGCCAAAATGTGGAGATAGAGAAACAAGTCACAAATGAAAGAAATGGAGGAAAGCAAATGACTGGATATGGAGTTCAAAACCACGTTTATAAAGTTTTTCAATAATTTTCTAGAAAAGGCCAATAAATTTAGTGGGATCCTCAAGAATATGAAAAAGGACCAACTATAAATTAAACATACACTGACTGAAATATAAAATATTATATAAAAATCTAACAGCAAACTAGAGGATCAGAAGAATCAAGTCAAATCTTTTAAATACAAAGAAACAAAAAACATCCAACTGGAAAAGAAAAAAGAAAAAAGAATCCAAATGAAGATACTGTAAGGAGCCTCTGGGACAACTTCAAGCTTACCAACATCTGAATTATGGGGATGCCAGAAGAGAGAGAGCAAGATACTGAAAACCTATTTGAAGAAATAATGACAGAAAACTTCCTTCACCTGGTGAAAGAAATAGACTTACAAGTCCAGGAAGGGCAGAGAATCCCAAACAAAAGGAATCCAAAAAGGACCACACCAAGACACATCAGAATTAAAATGCCAAAAACAAAAGACAAAGAGAGAATATTAAAAGCAACAAGAGAAAACAGTTAGTTACCTACAAGGGAGCACCCATATGATTGTCAGTTGATTTCTCAACAGAAACTATGCAGGCCAGATGGGAGTGGCAAGAAATATTCAAAGTGATGAATAGCAAGAACTTACTCAGCAAAACTATCATTCAGAATTGAAGGGCAGATGAAGAGCTTCACAGATAAGAAGAAGCTAAAGGAGTTCATCACCACCAAACCAGTATTATATGAAATGCAAAAAGGTATTCTTTAAGAAGAGGAAGAAGAAGAAAAAGGTAAAGATTAAAATTATGAACAACAAATACATATCTATCAACAAGGGAATCTAAAAATTAAGTGAATAAAAAATCAGATGAACAGAATAAACTGGTGAAAATAATAGAATCAGAGACATAGAAAGGGAGTGGACTGACAATTCTCAGGGGGAAAGAGGTGTGGGGGTGCAGGAAGAGATTGGACAAAAATCATACACCTATGAATGAGGACAGTGGGGATGTAAGGGCAGAGGGTGGGGGGGGAACAGGATGGAGAGAACTATGGGGGGGGGGAAAGAGGAACAATTGTAGTAATCTGAACAATAAAGATTTATTAAATTTTAAAAAAAAAAGATTTCCTACAAAAAAATAAATAAAATACCAATAGCATACTTCAAAGACCTAGAACAAACTTTCCAAAAATTTATCTGGAATAAGAAGAGACCCTGAACAATTGCAGCAGTCTAGAAAAAGAAGCACAAAGTCACAATACAAGATACCAAGCTATACTACAAAGCAACTGTTCTCGAAACTGCCTGGCACTGGCACAAGAACAGACATATATACCAATGGAATAGACCAGAGAACCCAGAAGTCAACCCAAGCCATTATGCTCAAATAATATTTGATGAATAAGGCAAGAGCATACAATGGAGTCAAGACAGTCTCTTCAATAAATGGTGTTGGGGAAATTGGACAGATACATGCACAGAAATGAAACTAGACCACCAACTTACACCAAACACAAAAATAAACTCAAAATGGATAAAGGACTTAAATGTAAGATGGGAAACCAGAAAAATCTCAGAATATGCCATAGGCAGCAAAATAGCAAACATTTGTCATAGCACTATCTTTACCGATACAGCTCCTAGGGCAATGGGAACTAAGGAGAAGATAAACTAATAGGACTACATCAAAATAAAAGGCTTCTGCACAGCAAAAGAAACCATCAACAACACAAGAAAGCCCACTGCATGGGAGAACATATTTCCCAATGTTATCTCCAATAAGGGTTTAAGCTCTAAAATTAATAGGGAACTCATACAACTTAACACAAGGAAGATAAACAAAGCAATCAAAAAGTGGGCAAAAGACCTAAATAAATACTTTTTGAAAGAGGACATACAGAAGGCCAAGAGACATATGAAAATATACTCAAAGTCACTAATAATATGAGAGATGCAAATCAAAACAACAATGAGGTACCATCTCACACCTGTCAGAATGGCTATCATCAACAAATCAACAAATGACAAATGCTGACGAGGATGTGGAGAAAAAGAAACCCTCGTGCACTGCTGGTGGGAATGCAAACTAGTGCAGCCACTGTGGAGTTTCCTCAAAAAATTAAAACTGGAACTTCCATTTGATCCAGTAATCCCACTTCTAGGAATATATCCCAAGAAACCAGAAACACCACTCAAAAAGGATATATGCATCCTTATGTTCATAGCAGCACAGTTTACAACAGCTAAGATTTGGAAACAGCCTCAAGTGCCCATAAGCAGATGAGTAGATTAGAAAACTGTAGTACATCTACACATGGAATACTATGCTGCTGTAAAAAAGAAGATATTCTTACTATTTGCAATAGCATATGTGGAACTAGAGAGCATTTTGCTAAATGAAATAAGCCTGTCAGACAAAGATATATATCACATGATCTCACTTATTTGTGGAATATAATGGAACAACATAAACTGATGAATAAAAATAAAAAAATGCTTCCAGAGTCATGGAAGCATTGAACAGACTGTCCACCCTATGAGAGAAGGCGGGGGAGGGGGGGTGGGGGGAGGGTGCTGGAAGAGGCGTAAGGAGGTAAAAGATCAACAAAGGACTTGTATGCATGTATATGAGCATAACCAATGGACACAGCCAGAGGTGGGAATTAAGGGCATGTGCTGGGGATGGGAGCAGCCAGGGAGTGGTCAATGAGGAACATGTAATACTTTAAACAATAAAGAATTTAAATTGCTGAAACCAGTTCGGCTCAGTGGATAGAGTGTCAGCCTGAAAGGTCCCAGGTTTGATTCCAGTCAAGGGCATGCACCTTGGTTGGGGGTACATCCCCAGTAGGGGGCGTGCAGAAAGCAGCTGATCGATGTTTCTCTCTCATTGACGTTTCTAACTCTTCCTTCCTCTCTGTAAAAAATCAATAAAATATGTATTTTTTTAAAAATAGAATTTAAATTAAAAAGAAACTGACCCAATACTAGAATCTTCCACTCTTAGCCTTTTTAGCTTTTACAAAAATTATGTTGTATTTCCAAATTATTCCATAGACATTATACACTATCATAATAATAACACAGTATACTTTTATTTCATACCATTTTCCATAATTATAATTAATATGGTTAAAGTTTGTCACCCCCACTAGATTATAAACTCTATTAGACCAGTGGTCATGTCTGGTCTTTCACTACTCTGTGCCCAGTCCATTGTATCTGGAACACTGCAGGTGTTCAGCATATATTTGTGGGCTAAATGAATAATTTTTTATTTGTTGATTGCCTCAATTCTTGTTTTTTAATCATAAAGAATGTCTTCTTTAGCATCAACATTATCAATCCAGTGGCTGATGACAGTCTCATTACCCTACTGTTTATAAAGATGTTATGTTTATACCTGCAATATTTGGGGTCTATAATTTTGCACTGGCAGGTCTTTAAGACAAGCATGATATGTGTTCTAATATAAGTCATTTACACTTCAATTGTTAAAACAGTTACATGAATTCAATCCTGGAATGAGGGGTAGAGGGTAGACGGGTGGGGCGGGGGAGATTTTTAGGGATGCTTTATTATCTCCAAGTTCTAATTCTACTGGAAAATGATCAAAAGTTTGAGAGCCATTGTATTTGTAAAAGATGTGCTTTTGGAATGATAGGGGTGTACCTCTTTTAGTAGACACTCTTTGGTCCAGATGTTATAGACATTTAAGTTCTAGAAATTCTTGCTTCTTCTCAACCTCAAGGTTAGACTTTCAGAGCATTTCTGTGAAGCCTCGGTTTACCTCCACTTGGGGTGACACAGCTTGTACTAGCTGTTTCTAAAGCAAGTTGAGAATGAAGAGGTCCTCCAAACTCAGGATAATACTTCCAAGTCATTAGACTTCTGTGTACTTTGTTTTTACAAACATGCAGGTTCAAAATGGAGCTCCAGAGTAATGGCAGGGTCCTCCATGTCTCAAAATCCAGGCTTAATGTGAGACATGAGCAAAACTTCTTGGAAACTGTCAAGATCACTGATCTGTACCCAACAGTTTCAAATAGATTTGTTCTAACTAACCTCAGTATTGCTACCACTTAAGAAAGATCCAATTCTAGAGACACTTATTTTAACCTATTTCACTTAAGGCAGCATTAAGGGAACTTGGGTAAAAACAAAACTTAAAACAAGAAAAAGGAATGTTAATTATTTTAGCGAATGTGTAACTTTCCTATTCATTGAATGCTCAATGGTTATTTGTTCTTATGGCTCTTTAGTGAGTATTTATTGTGCTCATTCACAAGCTACTTCCTGATTCAAAGATAAGAAGAAATCTGCAAAACTACCGATAAGTTCACCAGATATAAAAAGTCATGAAATTTCTTTTGTTCTTAATTCCTTTGGCAACCTTTGCATAAAGCTATCAATGAATCTAAAGAACCAATTCTTCCAAACTCCAACCAGATATTCTGATACGTAGTGAGAATTTAACCTGTAAATTTTACACAGATTGACCCAATTTGCGAAGCTATAAAAGATGGCTAAACTGTTCCTGACACTATAACAAATCCTTGAAAAAAGATAAACTCCTCACACTGTGATTGATGTCTAATTATCTTTTTAAAACTTAAGGAAATGAAGCTTTTTAAATAAGTGTGCAAGTGTTCATAAAGGGGAGAGCTGCTTGGATTAAAACTGTCAGCTTTTTTTTTTTCTTTTTTTGGGGGGAGAGGGCATTCCAATACTAAGGAGTGGAAGGTGGGGCAGGGGGAAAAACCTGACCAAGTTTTGCCTTCCATCTATGGATTAACGTATACAAGTTAAGGTTTCACTCAGAGAGTCCCTTCTTCTCCACTCATCCAGATCCAACCTATTCTTCAAATTTCAGCTAAACACTTTCCCTGTCAACGTCTGTCTGAGAAGCTTCCAAACGCAGCAGTCATAGAGATTCCCTTTTTCTCTAAAGCATAACTGTCTCTGCTGTTCATCATATGTTGTATTTCTTGGTTGTTTTGCTTTTATTGAGCTGTCTTCTTCTTCATAATCACAGTGTAAACCCCAGGAGGGTTAGGAAAGTGATTTATTTCCTTTCAACCAGGAGAACCCTCTTACAACGAGCCCGTCATAAGGTGCTATCTGGGGGAGTCAGGAAATCTACCCACAGGAGATATCCCAAAACAATGTTCTCTCAGTTGTAGGCCTCCACTTAACCAAATGGTCCAGCAAAGGCTCTGGTTCTCTCTGTCTTCCTTCTTTCTATACTTACCTCTTTTTGAAAGTACATCCAACTTATACTCAATGCTTTTGGTTCTGCATCACTGATAAGACTTCTTTCATTTCTTTCTTATGAGGTCAGAAAAAGCTGAGCTAGAAATAAGACTGTTAAAGATGTAATGGGTACCTCAATATTATGCATGCTGTCGTGTTACCGCATATGGACTGGTTCCAGGTCACTGGTTGACAACCCTGTACTCCAGTTCCAGAGTGGTGTTTCAATTGCAGACTTCACTGTCTTTTGAGCAAGTACATTATTTGTGTCAGAACAGAACATAAATAAATAATAATGCATCAGACCTTCCACCAAGGGATTTTTGTGTTCCCATGATACAAGCAGGTACCATAGTAGCATTCTGCCCACTTTATGAGTAGCTGGCTCAGACTGGGAAAAATGTATGAATTTAAAAAGCATAGAAATGAATTTCAGGTGTTTTCCCCCTTCATTAAAAAATAGATTTTTGTCGTTTGAATAGATATTTGCACACACATAGTCATAGTAGCATTATTTACAAAAGTCAAAAGTTGGATACAATCCAAGTATCTGTTAACAGAAGAATGGATAAACAAAATGTGGCATACTAGTATACATACAAATGGGATATTATTCAGCCTTACAAAAGAAAGAAAATTCTGACATGTGCTACAAGATGGATGAACTTTTAAGATATTACACTAAATTACATAAGCCAGTCACAAAAAAAACAAATATTGTATGAGTGCATTTATTTGAGGCACCTATAGTAGTCAAATTCACAGAGATAGAAAGTAGAATAATTTTTGTCAGGTACTAGGGGAAGAAAGGAATGGGTTAGTGTTTAATGAGTACAAAGTTTCAGCTGGGGAAAACACATTTTCTTAAATTCACTAAGCCGTATTGTTCACAGCATAATGGTAGTGATAACTACACAACAATAAATGTACTTAGTACCACAGAATTGTGTACACTTACAAATGGTTAAAATAGTGAATTTCGAGTTGTGTATATTTTACTATAATAAAAAGGGGAGCTTTCATGACCAATCTCAATAATATTTGTGATGAGCTTTCATGAGCAATCTCAATAATATTTGTTTCCTCAAAAGTAACAAATGGATAAGAGACTAATAGAATCCTACCCATCTCTTCACTTGGCTAACTACAGCCTAGCTGTTCCACTGAGTTATATAAACAAGACTCTTGTTAAAAAAATAAGTTATCTAGAGGAAATATATATTTTAGTACTGTATTAAAACTTTTCTTTAAATCACAATCTTCATATACCTGATAGATTTTTATATACTGTCCCTAAATATTTCCCTCACATATTGATATCTAAAATTCCATGCACAGTGGCATACAATTTGTATTCCAAAATAGAAAATAGAAGTTAATATACACAGATAACTTGGGATAGGAAACACGTTTTCTTAAGTTCACTAAGCAGTGTTGTTTACAGCATAATCTTACAACATCCTGCATATCAACAATTAGTGGACCTCTTAAAATTCTTACCCTAGACCTACTAAATCAGCATCTTTGGAACTGGTGATTTGTTACCTGCATTTTAAATTAGCTCCTCTAAGTTACATCTATACACACTAAAGTGTAAGAATCAGTAAACTAAGACAGAAGTAAATGATACCTGTATCAGGAATATCTCTCCTATGAAAAGAAGGAAAATATTGATCCAAGAAGAATTGGATCAGTGGACAGAAATATGAGACTAGGTATACCAAAATCAAAATTACAACATGCCTCCTTACTATACTGGCTAATCCTTTAACTAATATAAACAATGGGATCATGTCACAGATTTTAATAACAAAATGACAAAGAAGCAAAAGCTTTCAGGAGGAAATGCACTGAGAAGAACAACTGGGTTTATTAAGTGTTTTGCAGAATTTGAAGGAAAAACCTAGTGTGTCATGTATCAATGACAAGAATGGGAACAGGGCACCATCTCTTGGTATTTTTATCTCTGACCAGCCTGCCCAAACTCAACTATAACTTTGTATTATATAGAGTTTACATTTTATTTGAATTGCTAGAATAACTTCTATACAGGGCCACAGTAAGATCTCTATGCTTTGCTTCCTTGCAGTTTTCTGTCTTGTATCTTTGAAAATTGTGGACTATCTTCCTATGGCCTAAATATATCACATAGAAGGTGTTGAAGCAATTAAAAGAAAGCATAAAGTGATTTTGTCTGTCTAAGAACTACTTTTCCATCCCCCCTTCTCTCCCCCCCCC
>PVJN01055919.1:0-12933 GCA_004026805.1 Lasiurus borealis | reverse complement strand
TTGCATTATATAGGTTACCATTTTGCCATTGCCAATATTTTTTTTTCACCACTTACTGCTAGACCTCAGAACTGACATCATATATTTTAGTTTTTTGTTACTATAATACATTACTTCTAAATACCAAATTCCATATCAATTAGCATAGGCTATATTATGATGAAATAGTTTGTGGCCCTACAAAAAGAATATATATTTTATTAATTAAATCTTTATTATTCAAATTATTACATTTGTTTCTCTTTTTTCCCCTACATAACTCCCCTCCACCCAGATCTCACCCTTCCCTCTACCCTTACCTCCTTCCCGTTGACCTCATCCATAGGTGTATGATTTTTGTCCAGTCTCTCTCTGTACACCCCTCATCCCTTTCCCCCTGAGAATTATCAATCCACTCCCTTTCTGTGCTCCTGATTCTATTATATTCACCAGTTTATTCTGTTGATCAAATTTTTAATTCACTTAATTTTTAGATTCACTTGTTGATAGATATGTATTTGTTGTTCATAATTTTTTGGCTTTTACCTTTTTTTTCTTCCTCTTCTAAAAGAGTACCTTTCAGCATTTCATATAATACCGGTTTGGAGTTGATGAACTCCTTTAGCTTTTTCTTATCTGTGAAGCTCTTTATCTACCCTTCAATTCTGAATGATAGCTTTGCTGGATAGAATATTCTTGGTTGTAGGTTCTTGCTATTCATCACGTTGAATATTTCTTGCCAATCCCATCTGGCCTGCATCATTTCTGTTGAGAAATCAACTGATAGTCATGTGGGTGCTCCCTTGTAGGTAATGAACTGTGCCGCCATCTTGGATTCTCCATAAGCTAATTCTTAAGTCTGGGTGCAAAATAATGGAGCAGAACTGACACCAACACACAGAATATGCATAATCTGAGTGATACTTAAAATATTCTTGAAAAACCTTATAAGTGTGGTTTTGAACTCTATATCCAGTCATTTATTTTCCTCCATTTCTTTTGTTTGTGATCCCTTCCCTTGTCTCGGCATTTTCACTATGCAGGGAGAACTTCTGTGTTGGATTCAGCCTTATGATACCAGACTTGCAAAACTGCAGAAGCCTCTCTGTTGAGCTTGGGATGGATGGAGTCTCAGGGCTTAAGGGACGGCCTTGCCTTCCAATCAGCCCCACCCTCCATGGCCCCTGAGTCTAAAGTGACTGGGTAATCGCTGAAGCAGTCCCTGCGTGCATGTGCTTTCTCTCGAAGTGCTTCTAGACTGCTGCCTTTCTGGCTCCCCTGCACTCCGGGACCATATGAGTCTGGGACACAGGGTTTCACTTGAAACGACGGTTTAATGGAGTTAGAAGTGATACAGTTGGGAGGGTTTGTCTCCCACCCACTCGTGAAAGCCAGCAGCACAATCAGCAGTCAGTCCTCTGCATGCAGTGCTGTGTGCCACCAGACTTCTGATCTTTTTGTGACTCCCCTAAATTTCTGTGCACTTCTCCCTGTTCACAGTCCAATCTCCCCCATATGAATTTCGGCTGGATCTGGGGTGTAGTGTCGTAGGATAAGGGGTTCAATGATGTTGAGAGTCTCCATCTCCCTCCCGCCAGAGAAAGCCAGCCAGGTTCTCTGGTACCTGCTCTCTCCACACATGCGTCTCCGTACCTCAGCTTTTTGCAGCTCCTCTGGGTTTGGGTTTCTGTGAGCCCCTCTCTTTCCTTCTAGTTGTAGGATTTCCACACAGCCAGCTTTCCCGTGGTTCTGGATAATGTCTGTTCTGTCTTTTAGTTGTAGTTTTGAAATTGTTGTGCAAGGCAGCAGTGTAGGTGTTTACCTATGCCGCCATCTTGGATTCCCCTCTGGATATAGAGTTCAAAATCCACGCTTATAAGGTTTTTCAAGAATATCCTAGAAAAGTTGGATAAAGTTAGTGAGACCCAAGAGGAGATGAAAAAGAACCAACTGGAGATGAAAAAGAACCAACTAGAGATGGAACTAGAAATTAAACATACACTGACTGAAATAAAAAAATATATATATTATATTATACAGAGACCTAACAGAAGACTAGAGAGGAAGGCAAGAATCAAGTCAAAAATTTTAAATATAAAGAATCAGAAAACACTCAACTGGAAAAGCTAAAAGAGAGAAGAACGGACATCATCCAGAACCACAGGAAAGCTGGCTGATTGGAAATTCTACAACTAGAGGGAAAGAGAGGGGTTCACAGAGACCCAGAGGAGCTACAAAAAGCTGAGGTACGGAGAGGCATGAGTGGAGAGAGCAGGTGCCGGAGTACCTGGCTGGTTTTCTCTGGCGGGAGGGAAACAGAGACTCTCAAAGGCATTGAACCCCTTATCTTACAACACTAAACCCCAGATCCAGCCGAAACTCATATGGGGGGAGTTTGGACTGTGAAAAGGGAGAAGTGCACGAAAATTTAGGGGAGTCACAAAAGATCAAAGGCCTGGTGGCGCGCATGGCACTGCGCACAGGACAGATTGCTGATTTGACAATAAATAAGATTGAGAAGTAAAATTTAATATGCATTTAAATATTTCTTAATATCTGATTTGCATCTTTTTTCACAATTGTATATTTTTCTGGGACCCATAAACGTGTATGTGTTTTATCTGAGCAATTTTCTGTAGTGCCTAATGACTGATATCACTCTTAGATGTGTATCTTCTGAATCTTGACTAAGTACCTTTAATTCTCTAGTTATAGACTTGGACCTTGAACACCCAGGTAGTTTGATTTATATTCTTACCTCTACACTTTCTGAGCATTCTGTACATACAAGCATCATTATATTCATCACATTGTACTGTAATAATTAACTTAGTTGTTTGACTCTCTGAGGAAACTAAAAGAAAGGAGATGGAATACATGTTCATTTATTCAAATATTTAAACTCATTCCTATACATATATTAATTTAAAATATATACTTGTTATTATATATATTTAAATGCTACTCTCAGCCTAGCACTGTTCTAGTCACTGGGAATAGAGTGCAAAGTAAAATGCAAGTCCCTGCTCCCCAGAGGTAATATTTACATGTCTAATTTAATTTTGGACCAAAAACATTTCCTGGCATAATGTATAGGTTTATTAAGTTTTTAAAAATTATTAATAAAAACATAAATTTTATAATTAAAAATAAAAATGAATTTACTTAAGTTTATACACTAATAAAAATTAAATAATCATGAAAGCATATATCTTCAAGTTAACTGAAATGCATTTATTAATTTTAATAAATATCACTTGATATTCTGCAACATAAATTAAATAAAATCTCAATTGAGTGTTTTTTAATTTACCAATATCCATTTCCCAAATTGTCTCATCTTCCCTTTCTCTCATGAGAAATACACAAAAGGAGAAATAGAGAGAGGGAAGGAGAAGACAGGGGAAGAGTTTTTAAATTTGTAATGAATTTTTCTAGAAATATCAATGGCAGTTTGTCTTTCTAATAAATGTACTGTTATTTTTAAAGAAAATGACCAATGCAATTTTCAGTTCATCTCACTCTTAGTAAATCATTGTTTAATGAAAACAAGTATATCAGAGTAGAATATTACATTTGCTCTGAGTACATCCCTGAAGAAACTAGCAGATTTGTCAAAGTCACAACTCCTTTAGAATTTCCAAGAGAACACCAGGATCAAAGAAGAGAAAAAGATAAGATAGAGAATTACAATTTATTTTCAATGGGAGTTTCCCATTTAAGTTTCACTTGTTGCTATCATTTTCATGAAAAGTATGCTGGTTAGGAATCATTATCTAGCACTAATGGAATATCTTTTAACAGGTTTTTTGTTGTTGTTGAATAATTATATAGTGTGAATTAAAAAAAATAAATAACTGTCAAGTAGGATCAGATATTTTGTATCCACAGGTGTCTACTTGGCTCACATAATCTTCACAAAGATAGGTAGAAAATGTCATGTGTGAAAGAAGAGTCACTGCATTATCAATGAAATGCATATTTTTATTTGGTCAAACAAAGTATATTTAATTTATAGTTTTAACTATTGGATTAAACCACACTCCATTTGCTAAAGTAATTTTTTTTTTACCAACATTGTGGTGAATTTAACAGAGAGATAAGTAAAAGTCTGATACTTTCAGTGTGTAAGATCTTTTAATTATAGCATTCATAGTTTTTTGTTGTTTGCTTTGTATTTTACAATATTTTGATTTGACCAATGTACTACAGTTAACTAGGAAATTGTGTGCATGGCATACGTTTTACCATTGTTTGTAATATAGCTACTCATAAAATAAAGTTTGTATTTAGTTACAATTATTTTGCTCTCCACCTCCCTCCCATCACTCCTCCCTCACTCATTACACACTCACTGTTTGCAACATAACACTGTTTCTGAAAAAAAAAAAAAATCTATTCATGACTTTGCTTCAGGGCCTTTGCTGTCATTGTTACTTTAGTTTTTAACTCTTCTTCCCTAAGATATTCACATAGTTTCTTTCTTTAGTCCTTGGGTAAAATGTCACCAACTCCAAATCAGAAAGGACTTTTCTGACCATCCCAAGCAAATTGTAACCCAGCCAACTTCTATCCTCTTATTTCATAGCACTTAACATCGCCTGACCTTGTATTATGAATTTGTATGTTACTGAGTTTATTATTTGTACAAAATTTAAGTGCTTTACATCCAAGACCTCCAATTACTTGTCACTGCTGCCTAAAATAGTGCCTGGCACAGAGTAAATTATAAATGTTTACTGAATTAGTAATAAATATCTGCATTAGTTATGAACAATCAGACCAGTTAAATTGTGCAAAGCTCTTCATAAAATAATTAGAACATTCATCATATCAGGATAAGATAAAATTCAAACATATATATAAAAAAAATGGAAGCCCTTATCTTTGGAACAAAGCTGCTCTTTCTTTAGGCTTCCAGCAGTAGAAGTCCGGTGGAGGTAAGAATGCTGGAATGTTCTGATGATCCCCCTGAAGGCCTTTAGCTCTATATAGATAGAAGATTCCGAACCATGCTAGGATTGAGGCTACTACTAGTAGGGCTCAAGCGATTGGCTATGTGCTTAGTGTGAACTAACCTCTACCCTGACCATATGATGCCTTCTGTGCAAGTCACCTGGAAGCCCACACATAGTGTACCTTCCTCATCACAGGCTACCACTGACGGAGGTCAAGGGAGAAAACAGTCCTGTGTTAATTTAAAGGTGTCCATCAGATGTCAAGAAGGATTCGTACATTCTTTGCTGGGTCAGAGAGCACTATTATCAAGAGTTAAGTGGACACCCTGAGTCCCTAAACACTCCTGACAAGATATCATGCCATCTCTCTGGAGAAAGCAGGATTGGACTTATCAAGCTCACTTTTTTCATTTTGTGTCAGTGACCAAAAAGAATTCAGGACTTCCAAGTCACTTTTTTTTCTTTATTGATTAAGGTATTACAGATGTGACCTCATTCCCCCATTGCCCCCCCCCATTCATGCCCTACACACCCCTGTTGTCTGTGTCCATTGGTTAAGCTTATATGCATGCATACAAGTCCTTTAGTTAATCTTGCCTCCTTACCCCCACCCTTCCCTACCTTCCCTCTGAGGTTTGACAAAATGATAGATGTTTCTCTGTCTCTGGATCTGTTTTTGTTCATCAGTTTATGTCCTTCATTATGTTCCACAAATGAATGAGATTGTGTGATATTTATATTTCTCTGACTGGCTTATTTCACTTAGCATAATGCTTTCCAGTTCTATCCATGCTCTTGCAAATGGTAAGAATTCCTTCTTTTTTCATTACAGGATAGTATACAAAACACTTGATTCTCACATCTCTATATCTCATCTTATAATCTTCTTTATCTCCTGATACTCTTTTACCACATTTTCTGAAACTCATCAAACCAAGCCCTTTCATTTTCAATCACTTTTTGTATTTCCCCCTTCTCTCTAAATAATGCCTGATTCTTCTTTGTTGATTCTACTCCTCATGTTAGCTTTCAAGAGATGGCTATTTCTGTACCACACCACTTATATTATTGAGATTAGAGATGGGCAGTGTTCTCTGCTTCTCAATGACTCTTCCAGAGCAGTCTCTTGTATTCTTCCTACAACCTTCTGGCTGTGATTTCATGACTTCTACATGCTATCTCTCTTTATACTGTTTTCTATCAACTGCTGGTCACTTCCCCTCTTCATTAAGATTTTAGTTTTAGCCCTAACCAGTTTGGCTCAGTGAATAGAGTGTCAGCCTATGGACTAAAGGGCCTCAGGTTTGATTCTAGTCAAAGGCATGTACCTTGGTTGTGGGCACATCCCCAATAGGGGTGTGCAGGAGGCAGCTGATCAGTGTTTCAATCTTATCAGTGTTTCTCTCTATTCCTCTCCCTTCCTCTCTGAAAAAAAAATCAATAAAATATTTTTTTTAAATGTTGGATTAAGTTCATTGTCACTCTCTCCAATATCATTCTTGTCATATAGTATGGTAAGTTCAATATCTTACATAGAACAGTCTTCAAAAACATTAGTCTCTAAATTACTTGACTCCTCAACCCCACAGATCTTGTTTCCATCTTATTACTACTGTGGAATAATTTCACTAACTTGTGACATAAGCCTTCAAGGAATATTTAACATAATATTGTCATTTGTGTTTCAATATTTGTATATATTCTTAGAGTAATAGATTATCTGCTTACCTATAACCTAACATAAATGTTTTGCTTAAGCCAATTTTTAATAAGCACTAATCCTATTATATGAATCAAAAAATGTATAAGTGCATGTAAAATAATATTTTCTATATTTTTCAAAATATTGTAATATATGTCTATATTTCTCAAAAAATGTACAGTTAGGCTGAAACTAGTTTGGCTCAGTGGGTTGGGTGTCGGCCTGCAGACTGAAAGGTCCTACGTTTGATTCTGGTCAAGGCCATGTACCTTGTGGGGTATGTGCAGGAGGCAGCTGATAGATCTTTCTCTCTCATTGATGTTTCCAACTCTCTCTCACTCTCACTTCCTCTCTGTAAAAAATCAATAACATACATTTTTAAAATGTAGTTAGGATTGAAAATAAATATGAGAGAAGTATTATTTCAGAAATTTTATTACTGTAGTTTTGATAAACTTATATAAGATTTATATTAGTTAATAAGATTAATGCTTAGCTAATGAATCTGCATTGCGTACTTTCTTTTGGTTTGTACCAAATTATATTCTTTCCTAAGTAAGATAAAATTAAATCTCTGGTCTAGATTTGAACGGTCTTTATTTAGTTTTCTGAATTGTTTTTACTATTGATTCAAATATGAGATAGTTTATGATTAACATTACAATAGTTTATGATTAGCATTTATGATTTTAGTAAAAGTGTTTAAAGTATGTTTTTCATTTTATATTTGAGAAGATTCAATTATTTAAAATTTCTGTTTACTTTTTATATATGTTATCTTTTCTTTAGTCATGAAGAAAAAACATGCAAAAAGCTTTTGTTGAAGTGCAATCCAGTTACTTGCTAACAGTGCCATGAAATTACTGCTTAGCTGGGTTGTCAGCATGACCCTTTCATCATCAGTAGTGAAAAATGTTAATGACATCAGAGAATGTTAGAGTTTCAACTAATTCTCAAATAAATCAGTTATTCTTTAGCAGAGCCAGAGCCTAAAGAATGAATTATTTCAAATACCTTAAATCGCATTAGTGATTACAAATTGTATGCTGTTTGGAGGAGCAAGAGGGAAGTGTTTGCCAAATTCAGTATCTGCCTCTCATAGTACCTTTTTCTTTCTTCTCTACATTTTCATATGCAAGTTATAGAGGTGGTTTGAAGAAAGTTAATGTAATGAAGCATCTATTTATTTATTGCTAATTGTTTGATTTGTAATGGATTCTAAGAATGGACTTGCTTATTTTTATAGGGTACTTAAAGTGTCCAGATACTTAAAATACCAGTTGGACTGAACAAATGCTTCTCAGAAAATAAGACGTTTTTTCTTGGAAGAGGTAAGAGTTTTATAAAATATACACATTTTTATATTAATAAGATTTGATGGAAATTTTGCTATGCTAATATATTCCCTTGGTAATACTTTAAAAGTTAAATTTTAAAAATTAAGGGAACTTTTTGGTTTTACTAATATAGCCTTCTATTCTGTAGAATGAGAGGGTTTAGCATTAAACACACACACACACACACACACACACGAAACAACATTTTATGGGGAAGCCTCACTGCCACTTTGAAATATCAAGATCTTAATCCCTTTCTCCTTTTTTAAAAAATCTTCCTATTTCATATTAGCTAAAAAGAAAAATTGAAAAATATGTGGATAAAAAGGAAGAAGATACAAGTTAGAATTGCTAAGAACATTAAGAGTAGTATATGTAATTTAGTATTCTGTTTGAAGTCCATTGTTATGTGAATATTGAATAACTCGGTCTGTTTTGTAGGGAAGTATTTTCATACACTAGAATGAAATTATACTCTTGACTCAAATATCTCTGGATTTCCAAGCTGAATCACTGTATTAATTTGAAAAATAAATTTACCTAATTTAACTTTTTCATTTACTCATTAGAACTACCAATACCTAATTTCAGTTGCTTACAATTTTTACATATTTGAAATATATTATTTTAATTGAATTTTTAAATATTTAAATTTAAATTTTAAATGTACAATGTATTTTCCTGTTTTGATAATATTCAAACTACTTTTTATTTCATGTTTCAAAATATTGCATTTTTTAAAATAAATCTTTGTTGAGATTATTACAATTGCTCCTCATTTTTCCTCTATTACTCCCCTCCACTCGGCTCCCACCCAACCCTCTGCTCTTATCTCCCACCCATTGTCCTTATCCATAGGTGTATGATATTTGTTCAGTATCCCCCTGCATGCCCACTCACCTCTTTCCCCCTGAGAATTATCAGTCCACTCCCTTTCTATGCCCTAATTCTATTATATTCACCAGTTTATTCTGTTCATCAGATTTACAACTCACTTGATTTTTAGATTCACTTGTTGATAGATATGTATTTGTTGTTCATAATTTTTATCTTTACCTTTTTCTTCTTCTTCCTCTTCTTAAAGAATACTTGCCAAGACTAGTTTGGCTCAGTGAATAGAGCATCGGCCTGCGGACTGAAAGGTCCTGGGTTTGATTCCAGTCAGGGGCATGTACCTTTCTTGCGGGCACATCTCCAGTGTGGACATGCAGGAGGTGGCTGATCGATGTCTCTCTCTCATTGATGTTTCTGACTTTCTATTCTCTCCCTTCCTCTCTGTAAAAAATCAATGAAAATATATTTTAAAAAAAGAATACCTTTCAGCATTTCATATAATACTGGTTTGGTACTGATGAACTCCTTTAGTTTTTTTTCTTATCTGCCCTTCAATTCTGAATGATAGCTTTGCTGGGTAGAGTAATCTTGGTTGTAGGTTCTTGCTACTCATCACTTTGAATATTTCTTGCCACTCCCATCTGGCCTGCATAGTTTCTGTAGAGAAATCATCTGAGAATTGTATGGGTACACCCTTATAGGTAATGAACTGTTTTTCTCTTGCTGCTTTTAATATTCTCTCTTTGTCTTTTGCTCTTGGTATTTTAATTATGATGTGTCTTGGTGTAGTCCTCTTTGGATTCCTTTTATTTCGGGTTCTTTGTGCTTCCTGGACTTGTAAGTCTATTTCTTTTACCAGATGTAGGAAGTTTTCAGTCATTATTTCTTTAAATAGGTTTTCAGTATCTTGCTCTCTCTCTTCTGGTAATTCTGATGTTGGTATGCTTGAAGTTGTCCCAGAAGCTCCTTACACTATTTTCACATTTTTGGATTTTTTTCTCTTTTTGCTTTTCCAGTTGAGTGTTTTCTGCTTCTATGTATTTCAAATATTTGACTTGATTCTTGCATTCCTCTAGTCTGCTGTTAGGTCTCTGTATAATATTTTTTATTTCATTCAGTGTATATTTAATTTCTAGTTGGTCCTTTTTCATCTCCTCTTGGGTCTCGCTAAATTTATCCATCTTTTCTAGGAAATTCTTATAAAACCTTATAACCATGATTTTGAACTCTATATCCAGTCATTTGTTTTCTTCCATTTCTTTTGTTTGTGACCTATTGCTTTGTTTCCACATTTCACTGCTTCTCTGAGTTGGTAAAGTATCTTTGTGTTCTAGGTGTCCTATGTGGCCCAGTAGCTCCACCCCCCCACCCTCCCAGTTACCTGAGGTGGACTCTCTTGGTGCACCCCTTTGTGGACTATGTGTACAGTCTTGTTGTAGTTAATTCTTGATTGTTGTTGGTATCACTGGGGGAACTGACCTCCAAGCCAATTGGTTGTGAGGATCAGTTATGTCTAAGCCCAGAGAACTTCTGTGCTGGACTCAGACTTAAGACTTGTAACAGCCTATGTGCTGGGCTTGGATGTGGCAGAATATCAGAGCTGAGCAGACAGCCTTGGCTTCCCATTAGCCCTGCCCTACACAGTGGCCCCTGGGACTCAGTGCCCATTGGTTATCTCTCTGTGCACAAGCACGCGTGCCTACAGATCTCTGCCTTTCACATGTGCCTCCAGACCTTTGCCTTTCCAGTTACCCTGAGTTTCTATGCACTCCGGGGACACATATGAGTCTGGGTCCCCAGGGTCTCGCTTGAAACTTGGGTTCAGTGCAGTTGTTCCTGGATTTTAGTGCAGTTGGGAGATTCTGCTTTTCTCCTGCTAGAGAAACCCCAGGGCACAATCAGCAGTCAGTCCTCTTTGCGTGCACCTCCAGACCTCTGCCTTTCGCAGCTCCCCTAAGTTTCTGTGCACTCCTCTCTTTTCACGACAGTCCAGACCCCCCATATGAGTCTCGCCCGGAACTGGGGTTCATTGCAGTCAAAAGTGGGGTTCAGTTCAGTTGGGAGTTTCTGTCTCCCTCCCACTGGAGAAAGCCAGCCAGAAACCCCACCGCCCATCTTCTCCACACGCATGTCTCCATACCTCAGCTTTTTATTTTTTTTTAATATATTTTATTGATTTTTTTACAGAGAGGAAGGGAGAGGAAGAGGGATAGAAAGTCAGAAACATCGATGAGAGAGAGACATTGATCAGCCACCTCCTGCACACTCCTTACTGGAGTTGTGCCCGCAAGCAAGGTACATGCCTCTGACAGGAATCGAACCTAGGACCTTTCAGTCTGCAGGCTGACACTCTATCCACTGAACCAAACTGGTCTCGGCTCCTTACCTTAGCTTTTTATAGCTCTTCTGAGTCTTCGTGAGCCCCTCTCTTTCCTTCTAGTTGTAGAATGTCCATTCAGCCAGCTTTCCTGTGGTTTTGGATGATGTCCGTTCTGTCTTTTAGTTGTACTAGTTTTGAAACTGTTGTGTAAGGCAGCGGTTTAAGTTAAGTCTTATTTTTCTATTCTAGATGGTAAGCTTTTTAAGGTAAAAAAATATTTTTTTTTCTTCATGCCTGCCCATCCAGCCCCTCCACTCCACCTGCCAGTTTAATGGACAGACAATATTTTATTAGTGAATAAAAGAAGAGATGTAACCTTTTTATTTAGATATGTTACTTGTGAATTGAGTTAAGAAATCATTTAAAAACATTTAAAATTCTCAAAAGGATATCAGTATTTAAGGGAAAGACTTTTTAAAAAGTCCTTTTGACTCAATATGTTCCCCTATAAATTTAAATTTTACTAAAATTTGATTTTCAGTTAGTTCTTTTAGCTTGTAGCCATTAATATTTTAATCTATTTTGCAACCATTTATAAGATTTTTCAAGGGATTTGAACACATATTCCTTATCAAATAATTCCCTAGACACTTTTTAAAGGAAGAAAGGTTGATAGTTCAGGGGAGCTAAAAAATAAAAATCATGCTGTAGCTGAGCTCATATTCAGCTTTAGTAACAGGAAACCTTGGAAAAGTGGGCATGGCCTTGGCTCAGATATTAGCTCCCACAGGGTCAGAAGGAGTGCTTGGAGGTGTGGCTTTGCTCCTGAGAGAATCTAGCTATGCCTAACCTCCTCTGTACCCAGTGAGGGTGGGATCAGAATGGGCCCTGAGTAGGAGGGGAATGTTACCTACCTTTTTAAAAACTTCTCTGCATGTTTGCTCAAATCCTGCCTACCACAAATTCAGGCTGAATTTTTTTATTTATTTCCTGGCTAATAATTTCTTCTTCTCAAACAGTTCCTTTATGTTTCTTCTATCTTCTCTAAGTTGGGCTAAATGATTCTAGATCCACAGAATATCTGAACCAGAAGGAATCAAAGTCTTTTCATTCTTGACATAAGGAAAACTAAGGACACCCTAACTGGTTTGGCTTGGTGGATAGAGCGTCAGCCTGTGGACTGAAGGGTCTCAGGTTCGAGTCCAGTCAAGGGCATGTGCCTTGGTTGCCGGCACATCCCCAGTGGGACTGTGCAGGAGGCAGTGATTGATGTTTATCTCTCATCAATGTTTCTAACTGTCTATCCTTCTCCCTTCCTCTCTGTAGAAAATAATATATATTTTTAAAAAAAGAAAAACTAAGGACAATGTAAAGTTTGTACAAGTTATAGAGTCCAATAATCCAAACACTAATTCTAGCATTCTTTCCTTTATATCATAGATCTTGCTTACAAAAATATTCATTGTTACCAAGATACTTCTATCTTATGTATTTTAGAATTATGTGTTGACAATTTCCATTGTTGAAACTGTCTTCAAGTGCAATTTCTAGTTGTGTAGACACAATAAAGAGGTGATAGCCTCTTCTTTCTCACACACACACACACACACACACACACACACACATATATACCTCTCAGTGGATAAAAATGATTGAGCAAGAAAGAGTGGGAAGTAGAAGGAACACATATGTAGTACACTACTTCAGGAAACAACCCTGTTAACAGAATAATATTTTATGACTAGCTACACATCTTTTGATATATATATATATATATATATATATATATATATATATATATAT